>CM067374.1:134395297-134414983 GCA_034401795.1 Chaetoderma sp. LZ-2023a
ATGCCGCTACCAAGCAAACTAACGCTTGGTGGTCGGTTTGTTCTCCTGCTGTGGTATAGGGCGCAGGTGAAAGAGTGCAGAATCTGTCTCAGCAGTGACCACCCGACCGCTGGTTGTCCAAACCGAAACAAGAGTCTAAATGTGGTTCGCCTGATCATTTTAAATTTCATTGTCCAAAGACCAGAGGAGCGCATGTTGTCATACCTGAAGCTGCAGGACCATCGGTGGCTGTCTCAGGGTGAGAGACAATTGTGGCAGTTGCTGATGTTCATACATCTGAACCTCTGAATCTTAAGTTAAAAGATCCGGTGGCAGTTAGTAGTACAGATGAAATTGAGGTTCTGGAGGTTGGGTTAAGCATAATACCATCAACGAATAACAAAGGAGAACATGCCGGTAGTAATGATAATAGTCTAAAGCAGGATAACTATAGTTTAGAACATGACATAAATTTGGGGCCAAACCAAGTTCAAGTCTCAAGAAACAGAAAAACCATTTGAATTGTCTTTAAGCCGACCTGACATAACCCAAGTGGAGAAAGATAGTTCAGTGAGAGATGGTACACAAAAAAGAGGGATCAAACGTCAAAAAGGGGAATATAGTTCTGATTCTGAAATAGAAGAAAATGACATGGATGATGATGTGATGTCAATTGCTGAGTCAGGTGTCTCAATACAGACACAGATCTCGCAATTGCCTGATGAAATTGTGATGTATCGTTCAGAAAACGGAGAAGTACTGATACCATATGTGACTGGAAAAGGTGTCAAATACTGACACTTACATCATTACTCTGATATTAATAGATATAAGCATTTGTCAACAGTAGATTTAGGAAATACTGAGTTCAACAAAAAAGTAGGCAAATGGGCAAGGAAAGCATCAGAAAAAAAAATCGAGTTAGATTCATTATGGCGATAGTTACCATCCAGTTATTAATAATTATAATAATAATTATCATTTGCACACTCAATTGTCGAGGTTTAGCTTAAACAGCATCATTTCTTGGAGGAATTAGAAAACGAAAGGGTAGATATTGTTTTCATTCAAGAAACAAAAATTTTAAATCTCCAAATCACAAATTTATTATTCCTTATCACATGGTCAAAGTGCTGGAGTAGCAATTATTTTCCTTTGCTGTTGTCTGCATTCGGTAAACATTATCTCCTCGATAGCAGATGCAAATGGTCGCTGGGTTTGGGTTACAATTGATGTATCAAGCACCCACTTAAATCCTGTCTGTGCATATGCCCCAACATCTCATCAGCAATGTAAATACTTTTTTAATGATATTTCTTCAACCATTGACCAGAACCTGTCTGACAATTTAATTTTTGTGGGAGATTTTAATTGCGTATCAGATGATGTCAGTGACAGATCATCCAATTCGAAATATATGGACACGTCACACACTATGTTTAAAAATATATGTGGAAATAAAGGCTTACTAGACATATATCGAATTGTTAATCCAGATGGCAATGACTTTACATGGCTGTCTTCTGATGGTAAAATGTCATCAAGGTTAGATAGCATATATATATATATATTGCCTGCTCATTGAAAGGCTACATAACTTCAATGAATACTAAGCCTGTAGCTTTTTCTGATCAAAATATGGTATGTGCCACATTAGACAATGCTGAGTGGAGTATAGCTTTACTGCACGATATTTGCTATCATAAATGTGTAGAGAGCTGTTGGCCCTATTGGGTTGAACGGAAACTAATTTATGATGACATAATGCAATGGTGGGAAGATGTGAAAATGGATCTAAAGTCTATGTCAAGAGAATATTCGATCAGAAATAGCAGAGAATTACGAAAACGCAAAAAAGCACTGAGTAGATCCTTGACTAAAGTTAATGAGTCAATAAAGGTGAACATAATTATTATGATTTATTGATCAAACTAAAAGGCAAAATAAATGAAATAGAGGAATATAAATTCAATAGAGCAAAAATTAGATCAAAGGCACAAATGCACACTGAGGGTGAGAACCCTACAAAATATTTTTGTGGACTAGAAAAGTCCCGTGGTATTGAAAAATTAATACACTCAATAGAGGTGGTTGATGGTACAACTGTTTCATCAAGCAGAGAAATGGGGAAAGCTGTGCATGACTATTATCAACAGTTGTACACATCTGAAGTGAATGATGGCAGAGCTACTGCACATATTTTAGCTAATATGATAGAGATGCTATCTGACTCATCTTATAGAATCTGTGAACAACCTTTAACACTACAGGATGTGTCTAAATCGCTGAAAGACATGAAACCTCAAACATCGCCAGGCTGTGACGGACTCCCTGTTGAATTTTACCAAATATGTTGGCATATATTAGGTCCAACCCTTGAAGAGCTATCATCCTGTATTTTTAAATGTGGATACCTTCCTCATCAATGGTCAACGCATATGTTCGACTGATATATAAAAGAGGTGATAGAAACAAACTTCAGAATTACAGACCAATTTCATTACTTAGTGTGGATTATAAAATTATATCGAGAGCACTAACTTTAAAACTCGGTTCAGCCCTAGACGATGTGATTCACTCCGATCAAACATGCTCAGTCCCAGGTAGAACAATTTTAACAAATACTCCACTTATAAGAGATATCATACAGTTAGTGGAGAAAGACTCTATACCAGCAGTGATCATAGCTTTAGACAATGAGAAAGCATTTGATCGCATTGAATGGAAATACCTACTAAGGTCTTTAGAATGTATTGGTCTAGGTCCAGGATCATCAAGTGGGTCATTATTTTATATGCCAACATAAAAAGCTGTTATTTAGTTAATGATCATCTGACTGAACAAATCACCCTAGAGTGGGGTGTAAAACAAGGCTGTTCTCTTTCACCTCTTTTATTTGTAATAGCTATGGAGTCACTGGCAGCTTCACTGAGGCAAAATACTCATTTTTAGGGGATATGTGTTGATGGGGTTGATAAGCTGGTAAAGGTGTCCCAGTATGTTGATGATACAACAGTTTTTGCAGGATCGAATAACGATTTCAATATTTTGAAAGCATTATTGAAAGAATTTCAACGAGCCCCCGGGCTGAAAATTAATAAAGAGAAATCAAAAGGATTTTTTCTGGGTCAATGGAGTGGAAGAACAGATGCAGTAATGGTTATTGATTGGTCAAGTGATATAATAAAAAATTTAGGCATCTGTTTTTGTAGGAAATCAAACATAGCGCTAAATTTAAATTGGGAAGAATGGTTGTCCAAGTTAAAGAACATATTAGACAATTAGAAAAGACTACACCTTTCTCTTTTTGGCAGAGCCTTTGTTCTAAATAATTTAGCTTTATCTGGGTTGTGGTACACTGCTTCCGTCATACATATGCCTCAAATGGTAGAGAACGAGATTAAATAAATAAGCCTCTCTTTTCTATGGGAAGAGAAAGCCCATTTAGTGTCACAACCAGTTTTAAATAATGTAAAGTATGTATGAAGGTGGGCTTGATTTTGTTAACATTCCAGGCAAATGTGCTTCATTAAAATTGAAGTTTTTGAATCAGCTAATTCAACCTTGTGCACCATGAGCTTGCATTTCCTGTGAGCTAATAGAGAGATATATAGAGCCTTTTTCTATTGACTGCCTATTTATGTCAAATACAGCTCCACCAAATTACAATAAAATTCCCACTGTAAAGAGCAACTTGGAGCCTTACCCACATTTACAAGAGGAATACCAGAATGTATTTAAGATGCTTTAAAGCAACAACTCTGGGGCAATGATAATATTCGTTTTAAGAATTCTGTTTTATATTTACCTTCTCTAGCTAAACATGGCATTCGGTTTCTAGGATTTCTATTAATGAACTTTCACAAAAAACATCAATGAGAAATATTGATGCACAAAGATTGCTTGTTCGCATAAAATATGCTGTTCCGGTTTCAGTTACCAAATACATATGCTAACTGTTATAATTTTCAACCAACACTGGTCCTGAATGGTGAAGTTATTAATTATATACAACGATCTAAAGATTGGTATCACAACTTAAATATAAGTCAGAGAAAGTCTGCAGTGGCAATTAATGCATGGAAAAACTTGGGATGTGAGCCAAATAACTGGAAATCAACATGGAAAACCATCCATTCTCATTTTACTACACACGATGCACGTGATTTAGCAATGCGCCTGCTGCACCAACGTTTGTGTGTCGGACACTTGACATACAATTGTGAAATTACAGTGTCTGATAGATGTTGCCTATGCAACATTGAGGAAGAGACAATAGAGCATGTAGTCACTCAGTGCTCTACAGTTACTGCTTTTTGGGAATTCACTAAGAGGATTCTTGCACAATTTGGCATCAAATTAACACCAGATAATTTATCAAAGGAAGCAATTTTTTTAAAGGATTTATCTACTATGAAATGCAAGATCGAAAAATGTGAGAAAGAATTGACCATATGTGTTTTATCGCTAGGACTGCATGCCATCTAGAAACACAGGTGTTCAATAGTCAGAAACGTATTAACAGGAAATCACCAAATTGCAGTAAGCACTATTTTCCGTGCCCTATTGGTGCAATGTATTCATAATGAATTTTATAGGTTGGCATGTGGGAGAAAAAGGTGGTTCCAAAATGTTTGGTGTCAGAGCAATTTAGTCTCTGCCAAAATGATGTTTTAATGATATTAGAGAAGGAACTGTTTTAGAGTCAATTGAGCAAAATATTTGATTCTGGAAATGATGACGGAGGATCGCTGCATCATTTTCATATCATAATCTCATCGTGCCACCAATTTTAACTCTATTTTGTGTTTTAGAACGGAAATATACGTATTACTAAAACTTTCTTAAATGTCAAAATGATCCCAATAAATTAATAAATTAATGTACGCATTCCTCTTCTAATTATGTCTGTTTTAAATATGGTTATATTTCGATCAGTTTTTTGTTATTGTTAATTGCAATGCTGATTCGTTTATTTGAGCAATCTTGTATAAAATTTCGATATTTAACTGGACATTTTAACACTAAATTCTAACAAACTGAATAGACTAGGGTAATTTTAGAAACTGGTCTTAAAAGTAAATTGCAAATGAATTTTAAAATAGGCACATGACATTTTAGGAACTTGTAGTTAATGCACGTTATTTTTTACTTACAATACGCCTAGGTGGTTTTAAAAACCTGTCGGAAATTAATTTGCATTGAATTTTAAACGGTACTTACTAATTTCAGTATAAATAATTATTGATTGTTTGGCTGGTTGCTACCATCCCATTGTGCTGTAATGTAAAAATGTAAACACATTTGTTCCGGGGTAATTTACAAATCCCAAGGGTGAAGTCAATCTAAAAGTGAATACAGTGTGCCATCTATGTCGCTCTACACATTAAACTATGTAAAATCTACTTAGCCTGCAGCTTATTAATTGGCTCAATGCCGTCAATGATTAGTGGTAACGTACTGCTACTTATTGATGAGTCGCTTCACTACTTGTTGGTGAATTATGCTCGCCATTTGGGCCTTCTACGACACTGTGTGTTTAATTAAACTATGTACAATCTACTTAGCCTGCCGGTCGTGGATCCGCTCAATGGCGTCATTGAGTAACGGTAACTTACCGCTACTTATTGACGAGTTAGCTCAACACATGTTGGTGAACTATGCTCGTCATTTGGGCCTACTACTACACCATGTGCAAATAGTAATGGCTTTGTTGAATTGTGCTATGTCATTAGCTCTTTATTAAGCTTGTTTTCTATGTCGTTATGCCATGATTGTGGTGTATAGTAAGAGATTGTTTTAGCTTTCACTGTTTTGATATATTAATTTTGTATTGCTATTCGCATACTATTAATCAAGCCTGCTATTTCACCAGATTTTTAGTGGGGTGGGGGGGGGGGCAAAGCCTTTTTTAAGGGAGTTCCTCTGTGAAGTTTGTCCGACTGTGTCAGCGTCGGATTTTCCAAAAAAAAGAAAAAAATGTAGATGTAGTAGTAGTAGTAGTAGTAGTAGTAGTAGTAGTAGTAGTAGTAGCAGTAGTAGCAGTAGCAGTAGTAGTAGTAGTAGTAGTAGTAGTAGTAGTAGTAGTAGTAGTAGTAGTAGTAGTAGTAGTCAATATTGTCAACGCACTGGCTCAGAATCTTCAATAATTGAAAAAATTCAAAAAATTTTCAAAGATATTTTGGTTTATCTTACTGCCTGAGATTTGTCATTTTGTTTGAGGAAAGCCATATGGCATTAATGTTAACCCTTTACTGGTTAAATTTGTTCAATAAAATCCAAATATGCGCTTACTTATTTAATGTACATTTGCAGGCACAGACAAGGTCATTCCCGAGAATATACCACTGGAACGACTGTCTCGGTTCCCGAGCCAGTCATTACAGCGGTAAATTTTCAAAAATACTCCAATCCCCGTCGGCAAATGGACATTGCCCAAGATCACTAAATTGACCGTTTTTGGCTGACCATCATGCAAGGGTTAATGTTGAATGATTGAGATGGATATTATGGATAGCTATTTGAGTTTTGCTTTTACCAAGATGTCACGTAGATTCGGATTTTTTTTAAACGCAATTACTGCACCCTTGTTAAAGGGTTGTTTCAGTTTCTCCTGTAGGTTTTGATACTCATCTTTCAAGATTTTGGAAATTTCAACGTTTTTCCGATTATAGGTCAGAATGAATGGAATTTTGTCACGTTGATCGGATAAGCCTGGGTCCGAGTTTATTCCCCTTGGCCACTGTGTTTCGAGTTCTTTAATCCAAAACGATTCTCGAAGTTTTCTTTGTTTATCAGTTTCTTCTGCCGTATCTGAAAGGGGTGGCTGTTCAATCGGCATAATTTCAAAGTCACGATGGACTAAATGGTTAGGAAGATTAAAATGTTCGGAAACATGTGTGTCTTCCTCTAGCCTAATATCTGAGAGGTGTCGAGTTGCCCGCCATCTTAATGGACATTTGGTTTCGCCGACATACTGTTTTTGGCACAATTTGCATGAAATTAGATAAATAACATTTTCAGAGTCACAATCTAGATTAGACTGAAGTTGGAACTTGCTTTCGTTCTGAAAGCTCGTGAAAGTATTCTGGTTTGGGAGAAATTCATCTAACTTGCACCTTTTCTTTCCGCATTTGCGAGATTCGCCTACACCTATAATAGGACGATTGTGAGAAATTTTGGTAGGCCGACGATTTGAGGCATTATCTGGAATGGTTTCCAAGCCGTCTAATGTTTCAAATTTGATTTTGCGCAAGAATCGTGAGGGTAGAGCATGCTTCTTCAAAGTTTTTCCTATCACTCGAATTCCTGTGAAAACGGATTATTTGTGATTTTACTATTCCTTTAAAAGTATGCGGTGGATGGAAAGATTTTTTGTGCAATAGCTGGTGCGAATCGGTTGGTTTGAAATACACTTTGTAGTCTAAGTAGCCAGTTGTTTCATACTTTAGACCTTTATATACAGTTACATCCAGGAAATCTACAGACATCTCCTCAATGGTTGGTTTTAATTTGATATTCGGATCGTGATTGTTCAGAATTTCGAAAAATTCATCAAACTCTGCCTTTGTGTGTTGCCAAATCATGAAAATGTCATCAAGGTACCTGCGATAAATGAGGGGCTGTTTTGCACACTTTTCTAACGCTTCCTCCCACTCTGCTACGTAAATATTGGCAAAACATGGACTAAAGCGCTTGCCCATTGCGCAGCCGCAAATCTGTTGGTAAATTTCGCCATCGAATTCAAAATCATTGCCTTTCAGACTCAGCTCTAATAGAGCTATTACTTCTCTGTCTGGCCTGTTGGTGTCTGGGTAGTTCACGAATGCTTTACGGATAGAATTTATACCCTTCTCGATGTCAATGTTTGTATACATAGCATCGATGTCAAGCGTGACCAAGAATGAATTTGGAGGTATCCAGGTCTCAGAGACCTGTGATAAGAAGTCTTCTGTGTTTTTCAAGAAGCTGGGGTGTCTATTTGCTATTGGCTGTAGATGGTAGTCGATGTATTCACTGATTCTGTAGGATTCTGAGCCACAATCAGAGATTATAGGTCGCCCGGGCGGTGACATTGGGTCCAACCACGAATCTATGGGTTTATGAATTTTTGGCAAAAGATAGAAAGTCCCTGGTTTTGACTCAAGGTTAGCAAAGAGATACTTATGTTGCTTTTCGGTGATCTTCTTGCTATTGAGCAATCTTTGAAGAATCTCATTAAATTTGCTGCAATTATTTTGCCAAAGTGGTTTGCTTAGTTTCTGGTATTGCTTTGGGTTACTAAGTTGTCGTTGTGCTTCACGTTTATAGTTATCTTTACGCATTATTACAGTCGCAGACCCTTTATCTGCAGGTTTGATGACAATTTCGCTGCTTTTAGACAATTCAATTAAGGCCTGGCGTTCCCCATAGGGTAAATTTGGTTGATCATTAGGGAATGCAGAATTTTTAACACGTTCTGAAAAGAGATCTATGCTTTCACCAATCGCTGGGTCCAGGAGGTTTACGCTTGGTGCCCAGCCAGTTTTTTCAATGAATGGGAGAATGTTACTATTAGAGTTACGAAAGATGTCTGCTAACTAAATACGGTGATTAAATTCAGATGTTTCCATACAGCCATTATCTAAAAGAGCATCCTAACCTGTTTTAGGTTTTGGTGTTGGGACAAATGTAAGACCAAAATTGAGCAGTGACTGCTCTGCGTCACCTAATGGGGAGCCAGTTAGATTGACAATATTACTGCCCAGTCCTGTTTCCGGGCGGATGCTACTTTGGCCCCTGTCTAGTTTAAATCTAGGAATTTAAGCCAGGCAGAATACATAGAGTTAGCTGTCTTTTCAGTCCAATGAATGTTATCCTTAACAATATTAAATTCGGAGAGGCTGAGTGCAGGAATGACAGTCACAGATTTTGATGATTCAGCCGTCGAATTGATGGACTGAATCGCCAACCTCTGCTGAGCTGTCAACCGACTTGAATAGTTAAGTTTTGCGAAGTAAATCGCAGTCTTTGGGAATTTTGACTTAATCGCACTGAAAAGCAGCATTAATCTATGTTTTGAACTAGAGATAGGTTCATTCATATCATTAATACCAATATTAATCACTATTTTCTCTGGTTTAAATGATCCAGTGTACATTTGAACTATTCCTCTAGCATGACACAATTTAGCTCCTGGGTAGCAGGCAACTTGCGTTTCAGGGTGGGGCTCAACATTAATGCGACTCAGGTTCGAAGCTCCAAAGATGAGTACTTTGTTCGTGAGAACAGGTAGTCGCCAGTCAATTTTGTTTTCGATTTCATGACGAAATTTCCAAAAAATGTTTCTCTCCAACATGGTTGGTTGTTTGGGTCTATTTGCAAATTTAATAGGACGCACATCCGGTGCATTACTTGGACCTGGAGTTGGAGAGAAGCTGGGCTGTGGCAGTTTCCCTGTTGATGATGGGGTCTTGAGACCCGATGGTTGACTGCTCTGAGGGGATTTCTGAGAAGCGCCAGTCCATGGACCAGATTTGCTACCATTAACCCTTTCCCTCTGTTGCAAGGGCGGATATTCGTTTATGTCATTAAGATTGCCTAGTTGAGAGTCAGGTTGTGGGATTAATGATGCTTCAAATAGCATATCTCTAGGGCCAGAATCTAATGGTCGCAATGGAGAGATTGTATTGCCTACTCGTGTTGTGACTGGCGGCGAAGTTTCAGGTGATCTGAGGCGTTTTTTCATTTGTAATTGTGGGGCCACAGTTGGTATCATGACCAGAGGCGTGGCTTGTGCGAGATTTTGAATTGGTTGCTGAGATGGATCTATCGGTCGCTCAAAATCGTAAAAAGAACTAATCGCATTAATGTCGAGCTTTCTATTATAATTGTTTTTTGCCCAGCGTATAGCATTGGATTTAGTACGACCTAGGTCTAAATGTGGCATTGCCTGTGTGAGGACTACTTCAGTTCTAATACTACCAAGTTGTTCATTAAAGTGATTTAACATGGCCTTAATGGTAGATTTTGCCCACTCAAAATTCACATTCCAGATGGCAAAGTAGATGTCATCATCTGGCATAGCTGGCTTCCAAAATCCATTCCGCTCTTCCACCTTCCTGCTAAGCTCATCAGGGAGAGTTTCGGCATCTAAATGCCTACGTAGCGTAGCAATATGGTGGAAGCACTGAATTATTTGGTAATACAGCTTTACCAGGCGCGTATCCAAGGAGCTACACATAAGTTCTGCAATGCTAGAGGAGCTGCACATAGGTTCAGCAATGTCAGAGGAGCTGCACATACGTTCTGCAATGTCAGTGGAGCTGCAGATAAGTTCAGCAATATCAGTGGAGCTGCACATAAGTTCAGCAATATCAGAGGAGCTGCAGATAAGTTCAGCAATATCAGTGGAGCTGCACATAGGTTCAGCAATGTCAGAGGAGCTGCACATACGTTCTGCAATGTCAGTGGAGCTGCAGATAAGTTCAGCAATATCAGTGGAGCTGCACATAAGTTCAGCAATATCAGAGGAGCTGCAGATAAGTTCAGCAATATCAGTGGAGCTGCACATAAGTTCAGCAATATCAGAGGAGCTGCACATAAGTTCAACAATATCAGAGGAGCTGCAGATAAGTTCAACAATATCAGAGGAGCTGCACATAAGTTCAACAATATCAGAGGAGCTGCAGATAAGTTCAACAATATCAGAGGAGCTGCAGATAAGTTCAACAATATCAGAGGAGCTGCACATAAGTTCAACAATATCAGAGGAGCTGCAGATAAGTTCAACAATATCAGAGGAGCTGCACATAAGTTCAACAATATCAGAGGAGCTGCAGATAAGTTCAACAATATCAGAGGAGCTGCACATAAGTTCAACAATATCAGAGGAGCTGCACATAAGTTCAACAATATCAGAGGAGCTGCAGATAAGTTCTGCAATGCCAGAGGAGCTGGCCCTAATGTATACAATGCCAGAGAAGCCACACATAAGTTCAGTAATGTCAGAGGAGAATGAGAGGAAACGATGACGGCAACGTTACATACGTATACCAGCACGTGAGTGGAAATGATGGGTTCACGCAGGGAATCAATAGTGGTATATTGGAAGATAAGCCATGGATCCAGAGCGGTAATGGAACTTTCCTAGTTTATTCATCCATCCCATGACGTCATAATCAAATATGTGACGTGTAGGATGACGTCATAATCGCGACGGCATGAGTGATTCGAAATTGTCCGTCTTTAGCGCTTAATAGTCCAACATGTTGTAGGCCTACGACTTGTATGTTTTTACCATTTAATAAACATTCTATTGAATATTTTGTTGAATATTTTGGGCGGGGCATAGCGAAAACTGGAAAGGACCATTACTGGCAAATTTAGCCCAGAACAAAGTACAGCCCAATGGGAGAACTAGCCGATATGCTCGTTATTGCTGATACATGAACATGGTTGTGTGTACATACTGTTACACGAAACGTGATATATGGATATATGGCAAATGTAATAAAGAAAGCATGTGCAACGTCCTCTCACCTATCCCAATAAAATAGATGACAAACATCAGCTTTAATCTATATAAGCAATCACAGTTATGTTGCTTATATCTTGCGAAATAATTTTACAAAACAGAATGCATCTTTCAAACAAGACAGTTTGACATCGAATCTATATCCCTGTATTTTGCGACGTATTATTAAATCGACAATAATGACATATCCAGTGTTGCATTCTACTTATATAGACAGATAGTGCATTTATATTGCGCTGAACTCCATGCGATTGCATGCTCTAAGCGCTGTACATCTGATCCCCTGTTCATTTGACAGTGGCCCGGCAGCCACATACGGCACACTATGCCATAACAGGTACCTATTTACAGCTAGGTTGACTGGAGCAACGCAGAGTTAAGTGACTTGCTCAATGACACAACGTAGCAGACCGGCCAGGAACCGAACTTGCGAACCTGGAGTTACGAGCTCAAGTTCCTAACCACTCAGCCACCACGCCTCTCTTACAGGGTTGGAAATTTGCTGGGAAATAGTAGTATTTCCCAGGTCAGTGGGAAATACTGGAAATAACAGGGAGATACTGGGAAATACCGGGATATGCTGAGAAATATTGGGAAATACTGGGAAATACTCAGATATCAGGGGGCAAGTTTATATATTTATCCTCATGGTTGTATATCATACTTAGAAAAACACTGACAAGCATTAGCAAATATCATCTAGTGGCATATGCATAAGTTGCAAACCTATGCGTAAGGAACATAGTCTTCAATCCTCAATTAGACACCTTTGCCGTCGTTCCATTGTGAAGCAATATCACACCTGTATATGAGCAGAGGTCCTAGTGTTGGACACAGCATACAGTGGCTCAGAGCATTTACATAGAAATCTATGGCTAACTAAACAAACAATACTGGTAGATACATGGACATGTACCAGCATAGTTTGACAATCTAAGCTTAGATTTTTATTTTAAATCAATAGTCTGATAGGCTGAGAATTCAAGGTAGTATAATGGATTTGTATTGTATGTCACAATATATTGTATATATCAGTTTAAGTAAACCATTAATGACATGAACGTTTCACAATATTTTGAAACTATTTTACTGTAAGTTGTTGCTGCAGCCTATACTGAAAATGGTTTCTAAAAATTCGACCAAAATTGTTTGTGCAATAAATAGTAGGTGGTGTAGAGATATGTAGAGTTGAAAAGGTTATAGATGTTCTATGATGTGGCTATATTGCCTATTTGATCTCATATGTCACACTGTATTAGACATGGGCTTCTATATTAGTCTCTCTGATTAATATATCTAAGATATTTAGTTTAAAATTTACCACTGCTGATGAGTATTGGAGTATTTCCCAGTATTTCACGGTATTTCCCACTTTTTTAGTATTTTCCGAGGTGGTATTTACCCGTATATACCGCCCGGTATTTCCCGCACCGGGAAATTGCTGCCAACCCTGCTTATATACTCTGGTATGTAGATACCATATCAGCCACTTCCATGTACATTCCCACATCGCATCACCGTGATTGCATTTTTAACATTGCGCTAGCGCTGTACTGTAGTTACTGCCATTTTGTATCATCAAACGATAGGGTGCTAATACAACATATAATTTGCTATGTTATACTGGACCTTTCTAGTTTATCTATCAATCCAATGACGTCATAATCAACTATATGACGTGGCGGATGGCGACATAATCAATACCATCATGAATGGCGTAGATAAGTTCGTCACGAATGCTTAATTTATGACGGACTAAGCGTTCTTATACGAATTGTATGTCTTTACTATTTATGCTGAAACCTGGCGTTATTCCCAATTTGCTGTTGAATATTTAAAAACTAATTTGACTGGGCGCTGTTAGCTATGGAAGCAGCAATTTCTGTAGCTCGCCGGGTCGCGTCGGGTCGTTGCAGGTTAGTTCCCGGCCTCGGGGTTACGGTTTCTGGACGACGCTCACCAGCGTGAAACAAAGACCGGCTCCTAAGGCTGGTGGAACTCAATCGTCCCAGAGTCAGACCATCGCTGCTAACATTAAATTGTACAGTGTCAGCCCATGAGTTTGTGTCACCGGTATGGCTGTCCATAGCAATTTCGTGATCTATGGACTTACAAGATTTGAAAGGGTGACCTAAATTAGCTAAAAGTAATTAAATATACCTAAACAAACCGTACAAGTTTGTATGATACAATGATATTTAAATAATACATAACATAGAGACAGCCTGATGAACCTTTAAACGTGGAGTCACCGGAGGTACCACACAGACTTGCAGCTCCGCAGAGGTACCCCTGTAAGGGAGGATCCCGCATATGATATCACTAATTAACTTAATATAAGCTAGTATACCTCTATGCTGAAAAGGAAAAGGAAAGAAAAGAAAACCCTGAGTGGCGCGAGGCATTGTGCCTCATGCGGGCATTACTTCTGATGCTCTGTCTTTGGGTGAGAAGTAGTAGCCTCGCGTGGGCTGCCGTCAGTGGATCCTTGCGAGAGGTAAGTCCCTCACACAGGGCCCCGTCGAAGGAAAATGCTGCCACCACAGAAGCGGAGGGACAGAGATAGCCAAAAAGGGCCAACTGTATTCAACCAAAAGTGTTGCAAAGAAAAGACCATCCTAGTGAAACTATAACTAAAAAGTGTTGTGTGCTGTTTTATGTGAAGACGAGACGGGCGACTCCCGCAGGATTCACAAGTCACTGTCTTATGTCGTTCCATGAATACTGAATTAGTAGGTGCCGCGCTTGTCTATGCGGGCCTTCTTCTATGCCTTACCTATCATTTAGGTGTTAATGACAAGAACTAG
This sequence comes from Chaetoderma sp. LZ-2023a, assembly GCA_034401795.1. Taxonomy (NCBI): domain Eukaryota; kingdom Metazoa; phylum Mollusca; class Caudofoveata; order Chaetodermatida; family Chaetodermatidae; genus Chaetoderma; species Chaetoderma sp. LZ-2023a. The sequence continues at coordinate 134,409,599 of CM067374.1, forward strand.
TTTAGGCCGCAAATGGCGTGTACCCTACCTATCTTTAGGTACGACTGTCAGTGAGAGCAGACATCAAACGCATCAACACTCAGGGACAGTGTGCGTACATGTTACTTTGCAAGACATCCGAACTTGATGAGAATCCGGATGTCTTGCTTCGTAACCACATACAACATCACAGGACGATGGCTACCTTTTTACACAAGCAAATTTTTCCAACTAGCCTATCGTTACGGTGGGGATTAGAGAGACGAATATCCACCATAAACGTCCTTCCCACAAGGGCATGGCAAATTCCAATATCTTGCCCAGACATTTGTACAGAATTCGGCGGAGATGCGCATCTCGTCCATCACCAAATCCTATGGAACTAAGGCATTGACCTAACATTAGGTTTATATCCAAGTTTCCAAAATATGCACTGCGGTGCGGGAGATATATCCTAAGAAACATAAAGAGAAATAATAATAAAAATAATAATGATAATAATAATAATAATAATAATAATAATAATAATAATAATAATGTTTTCCCAGTGTCTCCTACATTGGCAATGATAACTAACTAATAACTATCCGAAGATATAAGGGAGGTGTATGTAACACCGTACCTTGGCCATCACCGCTCGGGAACCTACTATAGTTTCCCAGAGTCGGATCGGCCCACGGTACGAATAGGGACGCCCAAACAATTAAGAAGCCACAAGGCTTAGTGGAACATGAAGAGAGACAATAACTTGAGAAATATGAGGCCCTATAGGTAAATTGGCCAATTTTACACAACCTTGCCGGGTGCGGGGCTAGATTACCGCAACGACCGGAAAAGAGGCGTGCACTATATGTCTCCTAACGAAGAAATTGTCTCTAATCACATTAAACATATCCTATGGAGCTGAATAGTCAGGTTTAGTCGGTAGCATGCCGGGATAAACAGAGTTAATAGCATGGACAGCGACCTCAGTGAAAAATTGTCGGTGGCCGAAGAAAGTGATGCATATATAATGTTGCTGTGTAGTATTTCCTAAATGCACTGCGGTCCTAAGTTTTCTATAAATAAACAAAACATATCAACAGATGGCGACTTGCCATATACCTAACTAACCAAATACAGAACGGTAACAGTATGTGAAATGATTAGAACAGTAATAATACAGGTTGATAGACCTAATACGGTGCGGTTAGCAAAACACCTTATAGCAAACAAGGATAATTATGAACAGTGATAAAGAAATTATAATTAGCGGTCCTAAGACCGGGACGGTACCCGTTAGTCATCGGTACCTTTTACAGAGGAAAATACGGTAATTAAAGTATAATTAAACGAATAACTTAAGGAATAATTAAAGATGTAATTAAAGATATACCATGTATAGTTACTTGCATACCCAGTAGCCATTCTTAGTTACGGCTACTATGTTACTGAAATTGAGACGTCACCATTCTTGTGACGTGAGTGGACACGTGGCCTGGAAGCTGGATGTTGTCTCTGCATGCTGATGCTCCGCAAGACAGAGTTCCCGTATGCGGTTCCAGGATGGTAGCGGTACGATCTCAGGACAGTATAACATAGTTATAAGTAAAGTCTACTGAATAAGTAGTAAGTTCTCCACAATAATACTGTAGTTATGAAAGTTCCCGTTATGGCAACGGTAAGTTGTAAAGTTAAGATAACCCATTAACAGTGAGGGTTATTGATACAGTTGTAATTAAGATGTACTATTTAGGCTTAACGGTGCGGGTGCGTCAAATAACTTTTGTGGCGCACCGAGCGAGGTTTACTTGGCGGCGGTCAAAACGTTAAACTATCACATACGACATGCAGTATGGCGGTTGAATGTTCACTTTTCGGCGTGGCTGGCAGATCCGGTGAGTTATCCACCAAGGAACATCGCTGGCTCTACGTCATGTAGAATTACATAACCGGACCATAAGGGTTCACCGTTAACAGTTCCTGTACAGTTGTTAATAAAACAGGAACAAATTACACTAAAATGATATAGCTATACGGCGCGGTGGCCCGAAGATGTTTGCGGTCCGAGCGGAACTGGAGGTTGAGATGTACCGAGATGATGCTGTATTTCGTCTTCGGTGCTCCAGTTATTCAGTCAGGATCCCTGGCTTGGGCAGCTCCTGACTGGTCGCCCCCGCCCGACGACGCTCTCGATTTGATGAAATCATCCCTTTTTATACTCTCAGCAACGTCAGAACCTGGCTGCTTCAACCAATGAGAACTAGCTGAACCAGCCAATCAGCGTACTAGAAATACGTGACGTTACACAATTACCTAAATATTACGATAGATATAGATGGGTAGATGACGTAGTACGTCACGTGTACACAAATCACTAAGTATATATATTATTTCAATATTTTGAGAATAATTTAACAGGGAAAATCGGCGATAACTCAGCCATTTCTGAACCGATTTTGAAACGGTTTGCAGATTTCAAAAGCCCGTCGAATTCTGGTCTTTATTGATACGAGATTCGGCGGAAGCAAGCAATTACTAAGAATTAAGATATACCTACTCGGCACACTAAAAGCGCCACTCGCTCTTAGACGCGCTACACGTGCTCTGTCAATACAGCAGATAGCGCGCGCATGCGCGCCACGCGTTTTAACGAACGTTTTTACTACGGAATTCCTCTCGCATAGGCTCTTACACGCTTATGGCTCTACCCGGGGGGGGGGGGGGGGCGCGCTTATGGAACGAATCCAGGATGGGCGGCGCGTACCCAGCTTAGTAGGTACGGCTCATACCCGACCGGTCGATCCGGCTACACTTCCAACATTTTTTTTAAGTTGTGAAATTGAATTAGAGACATGAGTCCCTAATTCAAATTCACAACTAAAAAATTATATTAATTAATACAGAATAAAATCGTCATATGTTAAAATGTATTTCTTTTCAATACATCTAGGCTCACAATTTAAGCCAATAAAAGTAAAAAAATTTAACAATTTAATTTTCACCCATTTTGAGGTGAATACCTTTAATCGGGAATACCGCCATACCTCAGTATGACGCCGGCTAAGGTGAGTTTTGTTTTAATCTTTACCCTCCACAGAGCAACGATCAGTGGTAACACACGGCCAAATAAAATAAAGCATAGGCAGTTTGGATGTTTATTCTGAAACCCCTGGTGCCAAGCAAGTGGGTGTAAAATATTGCCTTTGCTTGGTACATTACAGCTCTTAAATACATTGAATGGGCCTTTCCATTTATAGCCATTCCCACCCCATCTAAACTATCTAAACTCCAGCCACACCTTTCTCGTGTTGGGATCGATCGCTCCCCGAACTCTCAGACTACCAATTTCCATTAATATATACAGGTAAGCTGTTGAACATTTTGGAACTAATTTGACTGGACGTTGTTGCCAGCAACAGCGTCCGATCAAATTCGTTTCAAAATATTCAACAGCATGTTTATTAAATAGTAGAGACGTACAATTCGTACAGTACGTGTGTCGGGCTATTAAGAGTTAAAGACTGGGCAAATAGAATCATTTATGACATAATGATTATGAAGTTGTCCTACATACCTCTTAGTTGATTATGACGTCATATGACGTCAGACGATAGATGGATACTCTGAAAAGGTGAATTGCTCCCAAAACAAATAAACCCAGAAACGCATTAGTTAGTATGATTTTGAACACTATGTAAGACATTTTCTGTTGAATATTGCGGACTTAATTTGATTGGAAGCCATTGATACCATATTACTTTCTAAGTATCTAAGATCTATTGTAGTAGTAACAGTTCCTAAAGCCGTAACCAGTCACTACATGAGCGGCTCCATGCAATGACTTCAATAGGGTTTCATGTTACAGCATAATTATTGTAAATGCGATTTCGAAATTAACAGTTGTAATGAGGTAATCAGATGCTATAGGTGACACAATGGTATCCTCCGCCCGATGGCGTTAATCTCGACTAATCTGATGACCACAGCAATGACTGGCACAGAATGACTCACCACTCACAATGTACCTCGACATAATCTAACGTAATGACTGACCACTCATAATCTACTTCGAAATAATCTAACGTAATGACTGACCACTCAAAATGTACATCGATATAATCTAATGTAATGACTGACCACTCATAATGGTCCTTCCAATGGCCTCTATGATTTCATATATGTTATGTGGAAATTAGTGGCGGATACAAGAGGACAAAAGGTTGCAAAGTTTGCCAACTATTTAGAATTATGCAATGTGCCTGGGATTTCGGATCATAGTCGATTTCGATAGGTTTCTTCCCAAGACCTAGTCCAACCACCCTATGAAGTTGCAATGCTATCGGACAAACGATAAAGGAGTTATCATCCGGAAAACAATTTTCAAAATGGCAGCCCGTGGCTGGCGGCCATCTTGGAGTTCGGATCATCATCAATTTCGATAGGTTTCTTCTCCAGACCTAGTCCAACCACCTTATGAAGTTTCAAAGCAATGCGATAAACGGTAACGGAGGTATCATCCGGAAACCAATTTTAAAGATGGCCACCGGTGGCTGGGGGCCATCTAGGATTTCGGATCATTGTTAATTTCGATAGGTTTCTTCCCAAGACCTAGTCCAACCATCCTATGAAGCTTCAATGTGATCCGACAAACGGTAATGGAGTTATCATCCGGAAACCACTCTGCCGCCCGCACGTCCGCCCCCCCCCCCACGACCACCCAACCGCCCGACCACCCGACCGCCCGACCGACCGCCCACTCGACCGACTGCCTGCCCGGATGGAGTGCGCCACATTTTTTGGTGGGCTATACAAATTATATTAATTTATCTGGAATGAAATCATCGTCGATTTATTTCGTTCCATTACATTGAGGAACACAATTTAACCCTCTAAAAGAATACGATTTTAACAATTTTATTTTCAAGCATTTTGGTAGGTTTCAGTTTCAGTTTTCTTTATTCACCCAGGCCATTTACACAGCATATGGGGGTAGACATTATTATTATTATATATATTTATATTATGGCGGTAGTTATTATTATTATTATTATTATTATTATTATTATTATTATTATTATTATTATTATTATATATATATATATATATATATATATATATATATATATATATATATATATATATATATATATATATATATATATATATATATATATTTATACTATGGTGGTATTATTATTATTATTATTATTATTAACATAATTATCACCATAATACTGACCGTGTAAACCAAAAATCAGTAGTCTGAGATCTGAAGTTTGAAGGCGAATCTGATGGTTCATCAGATTTTTCCATCAAATTTGTTCATCAGAATTTTTCTTCAGATTTTTTCTTCAGATTTGTCTGACAGATTAATCTGATCTTCTAATCGGTCTTCAGATTCCGCTACGGCGTAACACACGTGTC
>CM067374.1:134415483-134577784 GCA_034401795.1 Chaetoderma sp. LZ-2023a
TATGAATCGTCAGTGTGTCAGTATATCAGACATGTGAAAGCTGGTCGGCCAATCCTTGACTATTAGTCTTGGTGCGGTGGTCCAGTGGAAAGATGCCTGGTTGCTGATGCTATGCGGAGTTGCAGGATGGCGGTTCGATCCCCCGACCGGGAGATGGTGATCAACAAATTAAACTAACGGGTGCAGCACTGTCGGCTAAGTTAGCACATGGAAATTGAAGCCGCACGTTGCCAGTGCGTCAATAAAATAAAAATACATATACTGCCAGAGCCGTGCTGGAGTCAGAGTACAATAGGCGTAAAAGCCTAGGATTGATTGTGACAGATGCATCCACAGATAGTCCCATATGAATCGTCAGTGTGTCAGTATATCAGACATGTGAAAGCTGGTCGGCCAATCCTTGACTATTAGTCTTGGTGCGGTGGTCCAGTGGAAAGATGCCTGGTTGCTGATGCTATGCGGAGTTGCAGGATGGCGGTTCGATCCCCCGACCGGGAGATGGTGATCAACAAATTAAACTAACGGGTGCAGCACTGTCGGCTAAGTTAGCACATGGAAATTGAAGCCGCACGTTGCCAGTGCGTCAATAAAATAAAAATACATATACTGCCAGAGCCGTGCTGGAGTCAGAGTACAATAGGCGTAAAAGCCTAGGATTGATTGTGACAGATGCATCCACAGATAGTCCCATATGAATCGTCAGTGTGTAAGTATATCAGACATGTGAAAGCTGGTCGGCCAATCCTTGACTATTAGTCTTGGTGCGGTGGTCCAATGGAAAGATGCCTGGTTGCTGATGCTATGCGGAGTTGCAGTATGGCGGTTCGATCCCCCGACCGGGAGATGGTGATCAACAAATTAAACTAACGGGTGCAGCACTGTCGGCTAAGTTAGCACATGGAAATTGAAGCCGCACGTTGCCAGTGCGTCAATAAAATAAAAATACATATACTGCCAGAGCCGTGCTGGAGTCAGAGTACAATAGGCGTAAAAGCCTAGGATTGATTGTGACAGATGCATCCACAGATAGTCCCATATGAATCGTCAGTGTGTCAGTATATCAGACATGTGAAAGCTGGTCGGCCAATCCTTGACTATTAGTCTTGGTGCGGTGGTCCAGTGGAAAGATGCCTGGTTGCTGATGCTATGCGGAGTTGCAGGATGGCGGTTCGATCCCCCGACCGGGAGATGGTGATCAACAAATTAAACTAACGGGTGCAGCACTGTCGGCTAAGTTAGCACATGGAAATTGAAGCCGCACGTTGCCAGTGCGTCAATAAAATAAAAATACATATACTGCCAGAGCCGTGCTGGAGTCAGAGTACAATAGGCGTAAAAGCCTAGGATTGATTGTGACAGATGCAACCACAGATAGTCCCATATGAATCGTCAGTGTGTCAGTATATCAGACATGTGAAAGCTGGTCGGCCAATCCTTGACTATTAGTCTTGGTGCGGTGGTCCAGTGGAAAGATGCCTGGTTGCTGATGCTATGCGGAGTTGCAGGATGGCGGTTCGATCCCCCGACCGGGAGATGGTGATCAACAAATTAAACTAATGGGTGCAGCACTGTCGGCTAAGTTAGCACATGGAAATTGAAGCCGCACGTTGCCAGTGCGTCAATAAAATAAAAATACATATACCGCCAGAGCCGTGCTGGAGTCAGAGTACAATAGGCGTAAAAGCCTAGGATTGATTGTGACAGATGCATCCACAGATAGTCCCATATGAATCGTCAGTGTGTCAGTATATCAGACATGTGAAAGCTGGTCGGCCAATCCTTGACTATTAGTCTTGGTGCGGTGGTCCAGTGGAAAGATGCCTGGTTGCTGATGCTATGCGGAGTTGCAGGATGGCGGTTCGATCCCCCGACCGGGAGATGGTGATCAACAAATTAAACTAACGGGTGCAGCACTGTCGGCTAAGTTAGCACATGGAAATTGAAGCCGCACGTTGCCAGTGCGTCAATAAAATAAAAATACATATACTGCCAGAGCCGTGCTGGAGTCAGAGTACAATAGGCGTAAAAGCCTAGGATTGATTGTGACAGATGCATCCACAGATAGTCCCATATGAATCGTCAGTGTGTCAGTATATCAGACATGTGAAAGCTGGTCGGCCAATCCTTGACTATTAGTCTTGGTGCGGTGGTCCAGTGGAAAGATGCCTGGTTGCTGATGCTATGCGGAGTTGCAGGATGGCGGTTCGATCCCCCGACCGGGAGATGGTGATCAACAAATTAAACTAACGGGTGCAGCACTGTCGGCTAAGTTAGCACATGGAAATTGAAGCCGCACGTTGCCAGTGCGTCAATAAAATAAAAATACATATACTGCCAGAGCCGTGCTGGAGTCAGAGTACAATAGGCGTAAAAGCCTAGGATTGATTGTGACAGATGCATCCACAGATAGTCCCATATGAATCGTCAGTGTGTCAGTATATCAGACATGTGAAAGCTGGTCGGCCAATCCTTGACTATTAGTCTTGGTGCGGTGGTCCAGTGGAAAGATGCCTGGTTGCTGATGCTATGCGGAGTTGCAGGATGGCGGTTCGATCCCCCGACCGGGAGATGGTGATCAACAAATTAAACTAACGGGTGCAGCACTGTCGGCTAAGTTAGCACATGGAAATTGAAGCCGCACGTTGCCAGTGCGTCAATAAAATAAAAATACATATACTGCCAGAGCCGTGCTGGAGTCAGAGTACAATAGGCGTAAAAGCCTAGGATTGATTGTGACAGATGCATCCACAGATAGTCCCATATGAATCGTCAGTGTGTCAGTATATCAGACATGTGAAAGCTGGTCGGCCAATCCTTGACTATTAGTCTTGGTGCGGTGGTCCAGTGGAAAGATGCCTGGTTGCTGATGCTATGCGGAGTTGCAGGATGGCGGTTCGATCCCCTGACCGGGAGATGGTGATCAACAAATTAAACTAACGGGTGCAGCACTGTCGGCTAAGTTAGCACATGGAAATTGAAGCCGCACGTTGCCAGTGCGTCAATAAAATAAAAATACATATACTGCCAGAGCCGTGCTGGAGTCAGAGTACAATAGGCGTAAAAGCCTAGGATTGATTGTGACAGATGCATCCACAGATAGTCCCATATGAATCGTCAGTGTGTCAGTATATCAGACATGTGAAAGCTGGTCGGCCAATCCTTGACTATTAGTCTTGGTGCGGTGGTCCAGTGGAAAGATGCCTGGTTGCTGATGCTATGCGGAGTTGCAGGATGGCGGTTCGATCCCCTGACCGGGAGATGGTGATCAACAAATTAAACTAACGGGTGCAGCACTGTCGGCTAAGTTAGCACATGGAAATTGAAGCCGCACGTTGCCAGTGCGTCAATAAAATAAAAATACATATACCGCCAGAGCCGTGCTGGAGTCAGAGTACAATAGGCGTAAAAGCCTAGGATTGATTGTGACAGATGCATCCACAGATAGTCCCATATGAATCGTCAGTGTGTCAGTATATCAGACATGTGAAAGCTGGTCGGCCAATCCTTGACTATTAGTCTTGGTGCGGTGGTCCAGTGGAAAGATGCCTGGTTGCTGATGCTATGCGGAGTTGCAGGATGGCGGTTCGATCCCCCGACCGGGAGATGGTGATCAACAAATTAAACTAACGGGTGCAGCACTGTCGGCTAAGTTAGCACATGGAAATTGAAGCCGCACGTTGCCAGTGCGTCAATAAAATAAAAATACATATACTGCCAGAGCCGTGCTGGAGTCAGAGTACAATAGGCGTAAAAGCCTAGGATTGATTGTGACAGATGCATCCACAGATAGTCCCATATGAATCGTCAGTGTGTCAGTATATCAGACATGTGAAAGCTGGTCGGCCAATCCTTGACTATTAGTCTTGGTGCGGTGGTCCAGTGGAAAGATGCCTGGTTGCTGATGCTATGCGGAGTTGCAGGATGGCGGTTCGATCCCCCGACCGGGAGATGGTGATCAACAAATTAAACTAACGGGTGCAGCACTGTCGGCTAAGTTAGCACATGGAAATTGAAGCCGCACGTTGCCAGTGCGTCAATAAAATAAAAATACATATACTGCCAGAGCCGTGCTGGAGTCAGAGTACAATAGGCGTAAAAGCCTAGGATTGATTGTGACAGATGCATCCACAGATAGTCCCATATGAATCGTCAGTGTGTCAGTATATCAGACATGTGAAAGCTGGTCGGCCAATCCTTGACTATTAGTCTTGGTGCGGTGGTCCAGTGGAAAGATGCCTGGTTGCTGATGCTATGCGGAGTTGCAGGATGGCGGTTCGATCCCCCGACCGGGAGATGGTGATCAACAAATTAAACTAACGGGTGCAGCACTGTCGGCTAAGTTAGCACATGGAAATTGAAGCCGCACGTTGCCAGTGCGTCAATAAAATAAAAATACATATACTGCCAGAGCCGTGCTGGAGTCAGAGTACAATAGGCGTAAAAGCCTAGGATTGATTGTGACAGATGCATCCACAGATAGTCCCATATGAATCGTCAGTGTGTCAGTATATCAGACATGTGAAAGCTGGTCGGCCAATCCTTGACTATTGGTCTTGGTGCGGTGGTCCAGTGGAAAGATGCCTGGTTGCTGATGCTATGCGGAGTTGCAGGATGGCGGTTCGATCCCCCGACCGGGAGATGGTGATCAACAAATTAAACTAACGGGTGCAGCACTGTCGGCTAAGTTAGCACATGGAAATTGAAGCCGCACGTTGCCAGTGCGTCAATAAAATAAAAATACATATACTGCCAGAGCCGTGCTGGAGTCAGAGTACAATAGGCGTAAAAGCCTAGGATTGATTGTGACAGATGCATCCACAGATAGTCCCATATGAATCGTCAGTGTGTCAGTATATCAGACATGTGAAAGCTGGTCGGCCAATCCTTGACTATTAGTCTTGGTGCGGTGGTCCAGTGGAAAGATGCCTGGTTGCTGATGCTATGCGGAGTTGCAGGATGGCGGTTCGATCCCCCGACCGTGAGATGGTGATCAACAAATTAAACTAACGGGTGCAGCACTGTCGGCTAAGTTAGCACATGGAAATTGAAGCCGCACGTTGCCAGTGCGTCAATAAAATAAAAATACATATACTGCCAGAGCCGTGCTGGAGTCAGAGTACAATAGGCGTAAAAGCCTAGGATTGATTGTGACAGATGCATCCACAGATAGTCCCATATGAATCGTCAGTGTGTAAGTATATCAGACATGTGAAAGCTGGTCGGCCAATCCTTGACTATTAGTCTTGGTGCGGTGGTCCAGTGGAAAGATGCCTGGTTGCTGATGCTATGCGGAGTTGCAGTATGGCGGTTCGATCCCCCGACCGGGAGATGGTGATCAACAAATTAAACTAACGGGTGCAGCACTGTCGGCTAAGTTAGCACATGGAAATTGAAGCCGCACGTTGCCAGTGCGTCAATAAAATAAAAATACATATACTGCCAGAGCCGTGCTGGAGTCAGAGTACAATAGGCGTAAAAGCCTAGGATTGATTGTGACAGATGCATCCACAGATAGTCCCATATGAATCGTCAGTGTGTCAGTATATCAGACATGTGAAAGCTGGTCGGCCAATCCTTGACTATTAGTCTTGGTGCGGTGGTCCAGTGGAAAGATGCCTGGTTGCTGATGCTATGCGGAGTTGCAGGATGGCGGTTCGATCCCCCGACCGGGAGATGGTGATCAACAAATTAAACTAACGGGTGCAGCACTGTCGGCTAAGTTAGCACATGGAAATTGAAGCCGCACGTTGCCAGTGCGTCAATAAAATAAAAATACATATACTGCCAGAGCCGTGCTGGAGTCAGAGTACAATAGGCGTAAAAGCCTAGGATTGATTGTGACAGATGCATCCACAGATAGTCCCATATGAATCGTCAGTGTGTCAGTATATCAGACATGTGAAAGCTGGTCGGCCAATCCTTGACTATTAGTCTTGGTGCGGTGGTCCAGTGGAAAGATGCCTGGTTGCTGATGCTATGCGGAGTTGCAGGATGGCGGTTCGATCCCCCGACCGGGAGATGGTGATCAACAAATTAAACTAATGGGTGCAGCACTGTCGGCTAAGTTAGCACATGGAAATTGAAGCCGCACGTTGCCAGTGCGTCAATAAAATAAAAATACATATACTGCCAGAGCCGTGCTGGAGTCAGAGTACAATAGGCGTAAAAGCCTAGGATTGATTGTGACAGATGCATCCACAGATAGTCCCATATGAATCGTCAGTGTGTCAGTATATCAGACATGTGAAAGCTGGTCGGCCAATCCTTGACTATTAGTCTTGGTGCGGTGGTCCAGTGGAAAGATGCCTGGTTGCTGATGCTATGCGGAGTTGCAGGATGGCGGTTCGATCCCCCGACCGGGAGATGGTGATCAACAAATTAAACTAACGGGTGCAGCACTGTTGGCTAAGTTAGCACATGGAAATTGAAGCCGCACGTTGCCAGTGCGTCAATAAAATAAAAATACATATACTGCCAGAGCCGTGCTGGAGTCAGAGTACAATAGGCGTAAAAGCCTAGGATTGATTGTGACAGATGCATCCACAGATAGTCCCATATGAATCGTCAGTGTGTCAGTATATCAGACATGTGAAAGCTGGTCGGCCAATCCTTGACTATTAGTCTTGGTGCGGTGGTCCAGTGGAAAGATGCCTGGTTGCTGATGCTATGCGGAGTTGCAGGATGGCGGTTCGATCCCCCGACCGGGAGATGGTGATCAACAAATTAAACTAACGGGTGCAGCACTGTCGGCTAAGTTAGCACATGGAAATTGAAGCCGCACGTTGCCAGTGCGTCAATAAAATAAAAATACATATACTGCCAGAGCCGTGCTGGAGTCAGAGTACAATAGGCGTAAAAGCCTAGGATTGATTGTGACAGATGCATCCACAGATAGTCCCATATGAATCGTCAGTGTGTCAGTATATCAGACATGTGAAAGCTGGTCGGCCAATCCTTGACTATTAGTCTTGGTGCGGTGGTCCAGTGGAAAGATGCCTGGTTGCTGATGCTATGCGGAGTTGCAGGATGGCGGTTCGATCCCCCGACCGGGAGATGGTGATCAACAAATTAAACTAACGGGTGCAGCACTGTCGGCTAAGTTAGCACATGGAAATTGAAGCCGCACGTTGCCAGTGCGTCAATAAAATAAAAATACATATACTGCCAGAGCCGTGCTGGAGTCAGAGTACAATAGGCGTAAAAGCCTAGGATTGATTGTGACAGATGCATCCACAGATAGTCCCATATGAATCGTCAGTGTGTCAGTATATCAGACATGTGAAAGCTGGTCGGCCAATCCTTGACTATTAGTCTTGGTGCGGTGGTCCAGTGGAAAGATGCCTGGTTGCTGATGCTATGCGGAGTTGCAGGATGGCGGTTCGATCCCCTGACCGGGAGATGGTGATCAACAAATTAAACTAACGGGTGCAGCACTGTCGGCTAAGTTAGCACATGGAAATTGAAGCCGCACGTTGCCAGTGCGTCAATAAAATAAAAATACATATACTGCCAGAGCCGTGCTGGAGTCAGAGTACAATAGGCGTAAAAGCCTAGGATTGATTGTGACAGATGCATCCACAGATAGTCCCATATGAATCGTCAGTGTGTCAGTATATCAGACATGTGAAAGCTGGTCGGCCAATCCTTGACTATTAGTCTTGGTGCGGTGGTCCAGTGGAAAGATGCTTGGTTGCTGATGCTATGCGGAGTTGCAGGATGGCGGTTCGATCCCCTGACCGGGAGATGGTGATCAACAAATTAAACTAACGGGTGCAGCACTGTCGGCTAAGTTAGCACATGGAAATTGAAGCCGCACGTTGCCAGTGCGTCAATAAAATAAAAATACATATACCGCCAGAGCCGTGCTGGAGTCAGAGTACAATAGGCGTAAAAGCCTAGGATTGATTGTGACAGATGCATCCACAGATAGTCCCATATGAATCGTCAGTGTGTCAGTATATCAGACATGTGAAAGCTGGTCGGCCAATCCTTGACTATTAGTCTTGGTGCGGTGGTCCAGTGGAAAGATGCCTGGTTGCTGATGCTATGCGGAGTTGCAGGATGGCGGTTCGATCCCCCGACCGGGAGATGGTGATCAACAAATTAAACTAACGGGTGCAGCACTGTCGGCTAAGTTAGCACATGGAAATTGAAGCCGCACGTTGCCAGTGCGTCAATAAAATAAAAATACATATACTGCCAGAGCCGTGCTGGAGTCAGAGTACAATAGGCGTAAAAGCCTAGGATTGATTGTGACAGATGCATCCACAGATAGTCCCATATGAATCGTCAGTGTGTCAGTATATCAGACATGTGAAAGCTGGTCGGCCAATCCTTGACTATTGGTCTTGGTGCGGTGGTCCAGTGGAAAGATGCCTGGTTGCTGATGCTATGCGGAGTTGCAGGATGGCGGTTCGATCCCCCGACCGGGAGATGGTGATCAACAAATTAAACTAACGGGTGCAGCACTGTCGGCTAAGTTAGCACATGGAAATTGAAGCCGCACGTTGCCAGTGCGTCAATAAAATAAAAATACATATACTGCCAGAGCCGTGCTGGAGTCAGAGTACAATAGGCGTAAAAGCCTAGGATTGATTGTGACAGATGCATCCACAGATAGTCCCATATGAATCGTCAGTGTGTCAGTATATCAGACATGTGAAAGCTGGTCGGCCAATCCTTGACTATTAGTCTTGGTGCGGTGGTCCAGTGGAAAGATGCCTGGTTGCTGATGCTATGCGGAGTTGCAGGATGGCGGTTCGATCCCCCGACCGTGAGATGGTGATCAACAAATTAAACTAACGGGTGCAGCACTGTCGGCTAAGTTAGCACATGGAAATTGAAGCCGCACGTTGCCAGTGCGTCAATAAAATAAAAATACATATACCGCCAGAGCCGTGCTGGAGTCAGAGTACAATAGGCGTAAAAGCCTAGGATTGATTGTGACAGATGCATCCACAGATAGTCCCATATGAATCGTCAGTGTGTCAGTATATCAGACATGTGAAAGCTGGTCGGCCAATCCTTGACTATTAGTCTTGGTGCGGTGGTCCAGTGGAAAGATGCCTGGTTGCTGATGCTATGCGGAGTTGCAGGATGGCGGTTCGATCCCCCGACCGGGAGATGGTGATCAACAAATTAAACTAACGGGTGCAGCACTGTCGGCTAAGTTAGCACATGGAAATTGAAGCCGCACGTTGCCAGTGCGTCAATAAAATAAAAATACATATACTGCCAGAGCCGTGCTGGAGTCAGAGTACAATAGGCGTAAAAGCCTAGGATTGATTGTGACAGATGCATCCACAGATAGTCCCATATGAATCGTCAGTGTGTCAGTATATCAGACATGTGAAAGCTGGTTGGCCAATCCTTGACTATTAGTCTTGGTGCGGTGGTCCAGTGGAAAGATGCCTGGTTGCTGATGCTATGCGGAGTTGCAGGATGGCGGTTCGATCCCCCGACCGGGAGATGGTGATCAACAAATTAAACTAACGGGTGCAGCACTGTCGGCTAAGTTAGCACATGGAAATTGAAGCCGCACGTTGCCAGTGCGTCAATAAAATAAAAATACATATACTGCCAGAGCCGTGCTGGAGTCAGAGTACAATAGGCGTAAAAGCCTAGGATTGATTGTGACAGATGCATCCACAGATAGTCCCATATGAATCGTCAGTGTGTCAGTATATCAGACATGTGAAAGCTGGTCGGCCAATCCTTGACTATTAGTCTTGGTGCGGTGGTCCAGTGGAAAGATGCCTGGTTGCTGATGCTATGCGGAGTTGCAGGATGGCGGTTCGATCCCCCGACCGGGAGATGGTGATCAACAAATTAAACTAATGGGTGCAGCACTGTCGGCTAAGTTAGCACATGGAAATTGAAGCCGCACGTTGCCAGTGCGTCAATAAAATAAAAATACATATACTGCCAGAGCCGTGCTGGAGTCAGAGTACAATAGGCGTAAAAGCCTAGGATTGATTGTGACAGATGCATCCACAGATAGTCCCATATGAATCGTCAGTGTGTCAGTATATCAGACATGTGAAAGCTGGTCGGCCAATCCTTGACTATTAGTCTTGGTGCGGTGATCCAGTGGAAAGATGCCTGGTTGCTGATGCTATGCGGAGTTGCAGGATGGCGGTTCGATCCCCTGACCGGGAGATGGTGATCAACAAATTAAACTAACGGGTGCAGCACTGTTGGCTAAGTTAGCACATGGAAATTGACGCCGCACGTTGCCAGTGCGTCAATAAAATAAAAATACATATACTGCCAGAGCCGTGCTGGAGTCAGAGTACAATAGGCGTAAAAGCCTAGGATTGATTGTGACAGATGCATCCACAGATAGTCCCATATGAATCGTCAGTGTGTCAGTATATCAGACATGTGAAAGCTGGTCGGCCAATCCTTGACTATTAGTCTTGGTGCGGTGGTCCAGTGGAAAGATGCCTGGTTGCTGATGCTATGCGGAGTTGCAGGATGGCGGTTCGATCCCCCGACCGGGAGATGGTGATCAACAAATTAAACTAACGGGTGCAGCACTGTCGGCTAAGTTAGCACATGGAAATTGAAGCCGCACGTTGCCAGTGCGTCAATAAAATAAAAATACATATACCGCCAGAGCCGTGCTGGAGTCAGAGTACAATAGGCGTAAAAGCCTAGGATTGATTGTGACAGATGCATCCACAGATAGTCCCATATGAATCGTCAGTGTGTCAGTATATCAGACATGTGAAAGCTGGTCGGCCAATCCTTGACTATTAGTCTTGGTGCGGTGGTCCAGTGGAAAGATGCCTGGTTGCTGATGCTATGCGGAGTTGCAGGATGGCGGTTCGATCCCCCGACCGGGAGATGGTGATCAACAAATTAAACTAACGGGTGCAGCACTGTCGGCTAAGTTAGCACATGGAAATTGAAGCCGCACGTTGCCAGTGCGTCAATAAAATAAAAATACATATACTGCCAGAGCCGTGCTGGAGTCAGAGTACAATAGGCGTAAAAGCCTAGGATTGATTGTGACAGATGCATCCACAGATAGTCCCATATGAATCGTCAGTGTGTCAGTATATCAGACATGTGAAAGCTGGTCGGCCAATCCTTGACTATTAGTCTTGGTGCGGTGGTCCAGTGGAAAGATGCCTGGTTGCTGATGCTATGCGGAGTTGCAGGATGGCGGTTCGATCCCCCGACCGGGAGATGGTGATCAACAAATTAAACTAACGGGTGCAGCACTGTCGGCTAAGTTAGCACATGGAAATTGAAGCCGCACGTTGCCAGTGCGTCAATAAAATAAAAATACATATACTGCCAGAGCCGTGCTGGAGTCAGAGTACAATAGGCGTAAAAGCCTAGGATTGATTGTGACAGATGCATCCACAGATAGTCCCATATGAATCGTCAGTGTGTCAGTATATCAGACATGTGAAAGCTGGTCGGCCAATCCTTGACTATTAGTCTTGGTGCGGTGGTCCAGTGGAAAGATGCCTGGTTGCTGATGCTATGCGGAGTTGCAGGATGGCGGTTCGATCCCCCGACCGGGAGATGGTGATCAACAAATTAAACTAACGGGTGCAGCACTGTCGGCTAAGTTAGCACATGGAAATTGAAGCCGCACGTTGCCAGTGCGTCAATAAAATAAAAATACATATACCGCCAGAGCCGTGCTGGAGTCAGAGTACAATAGGCGTAAAAGCCTAGGATTGATTGTGACAGATGCATCCACAGATAGTCCCATATGAATCGTCAGTGTGTCAGTATATCAGATATGTGAAAGCTGGTCGGCCAATCCTTGACTATTAGTCTTGGTGCGGTGGTCCAGTGGAAAGATACCTGGTTGCTGATGCTATGCGGAGTTGCAGAATGGCGGTTCGATCCCCAGACCGGGAGATGGTGATCAACAAATTAAACTAACGGGTGCAGCACTGTCGGCTAAGTTAGCACATGGAAATTGAAGCCGCACGATGCCAGTGCGTCAATAAAATAAAAATACATATACTGCCAGAGCCGTGCTGGAGTCAGAGTACAATAGGCATAAAAGCCTAGGATTGATTGTGGCAGATGCATCCACAGATAGTCCCATATAAATCGTCAGTGTGTCAGTATATCAGATATGTGAAAGCTGGTCGGCCAATCCTTGACTTTTTAGTCTTGGTGCGGTGGTCCAGTGGAAAGATACCTGGTTGCTGATGCTATGCGGAGTTGCAGAATGGCGGTTCGATCCCCAGACCGGGTGATGGTGATCAACAAATTAAACTAATGGGTGCATCACTGTCGGCTAAGTTAGCACATGGAAATTGAAGCCGCACGTTGCCAGTGCGTCAATAAAATAAAAAAATACATATACTGCCAGAGCCGTGCTGGAGCCAGAGTACAATAGGCGTAAAAGCCTAGGATTGATTGTGGCAGATGCATCCACAGATAGTCCCATATGAATCGTCAGTGTGTCAGTATATCAGATATGTGAAAGCTGGTCGGCCAATCCTTGACTTTTTAGTCTTGGTGCGGTGGTCCAGTGGAAAGATACCTGGTTGCTGATGCTATGCGGAGTTGCAGAATGGCGGTTCGATCCCCCGACCGGGAGATGGTAATCAACAAATTAAACTAATGGGTGCATCACTGTCGGCTAAGTTAGCACATGGAAATTGAAGCCGCACGTTGCCAGTGCGTCAATAAAATAAAAAAATACATACATACATAGATACATACATACATATATATATATATATATATATATACATATGAGTATGAGATGAATGAGCTAGATCCTAGTGCCAGTGCGTCGTCAAAGGCAGGGTTCATAGAACTAATGCTTGACAATAATAAAAACTACATACTTGCGAGTGCCTAGTGATCAAGCAGGAGGGATCTCGGAAAAATGTAAAAGTAAGAATATCTGGAATGTACACCATCAAAATTCCAGTCAATTCGTGTGGTTGTGAGATGGGTGGTTGAAAGCCAGTCCGGTGAAAGGGGATTTATGTCCTCTGTATCTTGGTCTGGTGGTAGAGCACTCGCCTCCCAAACGCTAGGCGACAGGTGCCGTAGAATTGCCAGGTTCGCACCCCGCTCGGGTCGAAAAAATTGAAAAAGGTAAAAATTACATTCCAGATGATGAATGAGCTAGATCCTAGTGCCAGTGCGTCGTCAATTTCATAGAACTAATGCTTGACAATAATAAAAACTACATACTTGCGAGTGCCTAGTGATCAAGCAGGAGGGATCTCAGAAAAATGTAAAAGTAAGAATATCTGGAATGTACACCATCAAAATTCCAGTCAATTCGTGTGGTTGTGAGATGGGTGGTTGAAAGCCAGTCTGGTGAAAGAGGATTTATGTCCTCTGGATGTTGGTCTGGTGGTAGAGCACTCGCCTCCCAAGCGACAGGTGCCATAGAATTTCCAGGTTCGAACCCTGCTCGGGTCGAAAAAATTGAAAAAGGTAAAAATTACATTCCAGATGATGAATGAGCTAGATCCTAGTGCCAGTGCGTCGTCAAAGACAGGGTTCATAGAACTAATGCTTGGCAATAATAAAAACTATATACATATACATACACACACACACACACACACACACACACACACACACACGCACACACACAATGGAGCCGATATTTGCTCACTCGACTGGTCTAGCTGATCTCGTGGGCGTGTACGACGACGATGCTGCCAAGGTTAAGTCGTTCGTCCTACAGTCGGCCAATCCTTGACTTTTAGTCTTGGTGCGGTGGTCCAGTGGAAAGATGCCTGGTTGCTGATGCTATGCGGAGTTGCAGAATGGTTGTTCGATCCCCCGACCGGGAGATGGTGATCAACAAATTAAACTAATGGGTGCATGACTGTCGGCTAAGTTAGCACATGGAAATTGAAGCCGCACGTTGCCAGTGCGTTAATAAAATAAAAATACATACATACATACATACATATATATATATACATATACACACACACACACACACACACACACACACACACACACACACACACACACACAATGGAGCCCATATTTGCTCACTCGACTGGTCTAGCTGATCTCGTGGGCGTGTACGACGTCGATGCTGCCAAGGTTAAGTTGTTCGTCCTACAGTATGGAGCAGACTCCAAAATGTTCTCACTCCATCCCATCGGCGGCGATGGTGTAGAACTGTTGACTGACCTAAAAGATTTCTCCAAGGAGCGTCTGAGTCACAATATGGATGGTGACACGATCGTGTTTCGCTACGATTTCCCGAAGAAGCAATACATTCTCGAGCCCCTGATTGAGCTGTCGACTGCGCCGGTGACAGACATTGACACCTCAGTTGCTGAATTCAGGTTCCAAGTGGTCCCGATCGCTATGGGTAATGCTCCACCCATGAAACACAATGGTATACTGTTAGCCTTGGCAAAGTGCAGATCATCTTCGGGAAGAATGAAGTGTGGTATCACCCTGGTCGCGAAGGCAAGTGGGAACCATGGTTTCCACTATATAGATCCCCAGCAGTAATTGACCTTGAAGTCATCCCGCTCTCCACTATTGTGAAAAAGGATGGCACGGTCCGGAAGCTCTATAACCAATGGTCATCTTTCCTTGCCTATATAGGACAGAGTGGCACAAAATTAGTTGCGGTGGGTCATAGGGTTGGGGTCACTGGAGGAAAGCTCCTACTGTGCCACCCTTTTGATGGACCAGAGGAAGCCATCAATATTCAGGAGGGCTTTCTCTGGATAGAGGGTGTGTCACATGCCTCAAAGTCGAAGGGCTCTGTAAAACTACTCGAGCGTGTCTGGCTCACAAGTCTGCAGATAACGTCCATTGTGCTAGAGCTGCGGCTTCTAGCTGTTCGTAAAGTGAAGCAGCTAAGCCCTGCCCCTGACAGGATGAAGATTGGCATCGAGGCCAGCACAGGGTTCGATCTGAAACATATATTTCTCGAGGGTTTGATCCTGTATAGTTTAACCCTCCATATATAGGATGCTGGTTTTACTACTGCTCATACATGCGGTAGTTGCCTCGCGGACAGCCTTGATATTAGATACCAAGTGGGCACACTTCCGACATGAGCCTAAGTACAATCCCTACCATGACCATCTGCAGAAAAACATCTATGACTGATTTCACCCAGGTGATGAAATTGGGTCTACCTGCCACTTCTATGGTGTAGAAAGTTCTGGACATGGTTGTCTGCGGCCGGGACGGCGTGTGAACATGCCAGAATCTTCCATGGTGCATCATGCTGTCGTGACTCCGTGTTTGTTTGAGCAGTCTCATCGAGATATTCTTATTCTAACTTGATAGCATCATGACATCAAAACCCTAGATCATTAGCAGATGATCTAAATACTATCATAGTGTGCCACTAGCATTGCTGTCAGTGGGTAGCCTCTGACCCCTAACTCATGTGCTGCTGGTGGTTTTCGGAAGAGTAACTCGTCTACTACTATTGGGAATGTTAGGTATGGAGAACTTATCCAAGTCTCAAGTGATCTATTTGCATAGTCGCCCAGGTCATGTAACGGCCCTGGTATCTTTTCCAGCCATGCCACAGAGCATACACCATGTATATAACTCCATAGTCCTTCGGGGGTAACCTATGGTATACACAGTTGATCAGATTCACCTCTGGATGATTAGAACATGTAATCTGTGGTTGGTATATCACTATGGATATTTATCTCTAACTGGACCAATTTGGGCTGATGTGTGTGGTTCAGTGGGGCCCAGGCCTGGCATGTATTTGTGTGTATGCCTTAGGAATTGAGAGGGATGTGTGAGAGGGACGTGTGAGCTGTGGATCGCCGAACGGCTGCCAGTGGAGGGCGGTGGTATCTTTTTAACTCCAACACTACTACTGACGTCATCACTCTCAGGACCAATCAGAATCGATGCCCAAAACGTCGGCTTTCTACTCCACCCTGCATACTCGCTATCTTTTCCGCCCATTCCTGACCATCCTATCCTGAAAGAGAGGGCAGGGCGTCTAACTCGGGAATACATACGTAAAAGTAAAGATAAGTTACTCAGGTGCATAACACCTAACCTAGGTCTAATAATAACTCTTTCCGCAGTCACACTCGCTGTAGGTTAACACAGTTGGCTGAATGGCAATACCACCTGCTGTGGGACACACTTACAGCACTTTCCTCCTATAGCCAAATACTATTTTGCTGTCACATCATTCACCGCGTCGCATCATTCTGTGCATAGCCTTGAATAGTGTTCCTTTGTCACTGTGTGTTTACTTGATTTCTGTAGCATCATCTGACTCCGCCAGCTTCATGAGTACCACCGTTGTGTCCCAGCATGACATTGGTTCGACAGTAGAATTCCACCTGTGAGGATGGAACGCCTCTAAAAAGTAAACAGCCTTACCTGCTCGCACCCATGTGTGCGGCTGAGCACTCCAGCTAGTGATCAGTTGTAGAAAGGCTGTGTGGCTCTCAAGTGATGGTGGATACACCCGTTCCGTGCTCACTGTCCTCCCGTGCCCGATGAGCATGGCGACCAAACCCGTGTGTGAAGCACACTGCCTGCCACACATAAATTCATTATCATCGTCATACTGTAGCAGCATACATCTACCAACATGAATTTATATTAGAGAGCACCATGCAACATATGCCCGTGGTCGCGACTTCGAATCATACTGCTACCTAATGAGCAGCAAAAAATCTGAAACCGGTCATAGTCTCGTGTTACAAGAATAATTCATGAATCAAAATGCCACAGAATTAACTATATAATCATCTGTTACACCAACTTTTATAATCCGGTTGTAGAGATGGTGGTGCAGACACTGGCAGGCATTGGATGTTGTTACTCTTGGTGCAAAGAGGAAACATAGTTTATGCAAACAACATCTTAGATGCAGCACATCTATCAGTAACTCAGGCGTGCATTGATACTGCAGGTACTATCGATTGCCCCGTATATCAACGGTTTGGTATATATGTTGATTAGGATGGTACTGGCACCTGAAGATGTCGGACCGACCGCTTTACTCCGGGTGGACGTAGAATGTAATATAACCAATGTGCTAGTAATCACATTCATGATACCGAATACACAAAACTGCGGCAATAGACAGTGGTCCGTATTTAGCACAAGAGTGACAGAACCATACTGCAGTACAATGTTCAATATCTTGCAAGGATGAGATCCATGCATAACCTACAATAACTAGAACATATTATTCAATCATAATGCACAGTGATCAGGATTTAGCAGAAATCTTAGCCAAATACCGTGTTCATATTACATGTGTGTCCGCACAATAATGCCCAGTGATCAATCTTTAGACCAGTTTATTGAACCTTAATATGTATTTCTCTCGTTTTAGATCACTCTGCGATATGCTTGAATACTCTTTACTAAGCATCCTAATCTCTGGAGCGTCATAATTATTGTAATGTTCTATGCTTGTTGCATTTACAATCTAGCTTCCGTGATGATTTTCTTTGAGATTGCTTTATAATAATTATCATCACAGATATTGTCTATTAACGCAGCCTCTCTTCGAATATGCGACACATAGGAAAAGTATAATATGGCAATTTTTACCACCAGACCTTCGATTCATATATATCTTATTATATCTTGTTGATTCATGAAAACTGATTGATTTGTTTTCTTCTCAGACAAGGTGCGTTGGACAGATTTTTGCCAATGTTGTTTCAGAAAGGCAAAATTCCTGTGCTGCTTTACTTGATGTCAACAGGATTGTTTCCAATGCTTAGGCAAATGCGTTTTGTGGACCGAAGTATCAAAGTCAAAGTATGCATAAATAATTACCTGATTGAACTGTCGACTCTTCAATCATTGAAGCTTCTGTGCCGTGATAAGGTGAGGCAGACATTATACCGAGCATCGAATGGATCAGAAATTGTATCAATAGTTGGTGATATGTCAGTGATACCAGCTGCAATGAAGTCCTTTCTCTGCCTTGAGGGGCTTGACTCGATGTTAAGTAAATATGCTGCTGATGCTTATGATGGTAATTACAGTTATAGTTATCCTTTCTATGATAGTGACTACGCTGATGATGATTCTAGTTCTTATTCTGATTAAACAATATAACCGCAGTATGTGATAATTATTAATCAAGAATATACCACTATCAGGCTATCAATGAATCTGCTATATGCAGCTAGATATAAGTTGAATATTATAAAAGTAATTTTAGTAATTGCTTCCAGCCACATTAGCCTCATACAGGGTTATTATTTTTCTCAAATCGGATTCGTCAGTAACTTGATGCGAATTCATGTAATAGCTCCCGAACAAAAGCACTGATAATTTCTTGCTGCTACCTGCACACAGTGTGTTAATGGCTGTTAACATTATTACATCATAGAGACTATGTTACTGATTGTTGACATTATGTCATACAAACAGGGTGTTAATGATTGTTGCCATTACTATGTCATAGAGGCAGTGTGTTAATGAGTGTTGCCGTCACTACGTCATAGAGACAGTGTGCTAATGGTTGTTGATATCACTACGTCATAGAGACAGGGTGTTAATGAGTGTTGTCATTACTACGTCACAGAGACGGGGTGTGACTGTTTGCTGACATTGCTACGTGTACACGGTTATTATTTTTCTCAAATCGGATTCGTCAGTAACTTGATGCGAATTCATGTAATAACTCCCGAACAAAAGCACTGATAATTTCTTGCTGCTACCTGCACACAGTGTGTTAATGGCTGTTAACATTATTACATCATAGAGACTATGTTACTGATTGTTGACATTATGTCATACAAACAGGGTGTTAATGATTGTTGCCATTACTATGTCATAGAGGCAGTGTGTTAATGATTGTTGCCGTCACTACGTCATAGAGACAGTGTGCTAATGGTTATTGATATCACTACGTCATAGAGACAGTGTGCTAATGATTGTTGACTTTACTACGTCACACAAACAGCGTGTTCGGGATTGGTGACATTATTACGTCATAGAGACAGTGTGCTGATGAGTGTTACCATTATTATGGCATAGAGACAGTGCGCTAATGATTGTTAACAGTATTACCCTATAGAGGCAGTGTGTTAATGAGTGTTAACATTACTAAGTCACAGAGCCATCGTGTTAATTAGTTGTCACATTACTGCTTCATAAAGCCGGTGTGTTGATGATTGTTAACATTACTACGTCATACAGACAGTGCGTTAATGAATGTTGATGTTACTACGTCATACAAACAGTGTGTTAATGATTGTTGATTTTAATACGTCATAGAGACAGTTTGTTAATGGTTGTTGACATTACTACGTCATAGAGACAGTGTGTCAATGAGTGTTGACATTGCTACGTCACAAAGGCAGCTTGTTAGTGATTGTTCACATTACTACGTCATCAAAAAGTGAGTTAATGATTGTTGACATTACCACGTCATTGATGAGACAGTACGCTAATGAGTGTTGACATTACTACATCTCACAAACAGTGTGTTGATGACTGTTGACATGTTTACGTCATAGAGACAATGCGGTAACTATTGTTGACATTATTACGTCATAGAGACAGGGCGATAATGATTGTTAACATTACTACACCAGAGAGGCAGTGTGTTAACAATTGTTGGCGTCAATACATCACAGAGACAGTGTAGTAATGGTTGCTGACATTACTACGTCATAGACAGTTTGTTAATGATTGTTGACATTACTTCGACATAGAGACGGTGTGTTAATAATTGTTGACACTTACGTCATAGCGGCAGCGTGTTAATGATTGTTGATATTATTACGTCAGCCAGGTAGCGTGTTAATGATTCGTTACTGCGTTATAGAAACGTTAATGTTAACGCTTGTTGACATTACTGCGCCATAGGGACAGGGTGTTAATGAGTGTTGACATTACTACATCTCACAAACAGTGTGTTGATGACTGTTGACATTTTTACGTCATAGAGACAATGCGGTAACTATTGTTGACATTATTATGTCATAGAGACAGGGCGATAATGATTGTTAACATTACTACACCAGAGAGGCAGTGTGTTAACAATTGTTGGCGTCAATACATCACAGAGACAGTGTAGTAATGGTTGCTGACATTACTACGTCATAGACAGTTTGTTAATGATTGTTGACATTACTTCGACATAGAGACGGTGTGTTAATAATTGTTGACATTACGTCATAGCGGCAGCGTGTTAATGATTGTTGATATTATTACGTCAGCCAGGTAGCGTGTTAATGATTCGTTACTGCGTTATAGAGACGTTAATGTTAACGCTTGTTGACATTACTGCGCCATAGAGACAGGGTGTTAATAATTGTTGGCATTACTACGGCATGGAGGCAGCGTGTTAATTATTGCCCTAAAAACAGTGAGTTGATGATTGTCGACATTACTACGTAATAGAGACAGTGTATTGAGGATTGTTGACATTACTGCGTCATAGGGTCAGTGTATTAATCATTGTTGACATTACTACGTCTTCTGGTCTGTGGCTCCTAAATGGGAGTTTTCATGCAAATAGTCAAAATCATCTCTCCATTCATTGTATATTGTCAGAATTATATCAGCATGCAGCGAGTAACAGGTCTGACCCTCCATGCAGTTTCTAATGGCATGACGCTGTAATCCTTTATCTCCTATACACAAGCCAGGGGATATATCAAATCCTGGAAACTATAGGTGTATATTTGTATGTAGTAACTTATGCAAACAATGGTGTAGTGTTTAACAATACAGATTGGCTAAATTTGCTGAGGTAAATAAATGAATCCCTCAATGCCAAATCGGCTATAGAAAAAGGTCTGAAACTGCAGATCGCATATTCTCATTAAAAACGATCATATATAAATATGTGAATGCAGTAACTAAAAGAAACATCTTTTGCTGCTTTGTAAATATTAAGCCAGCTTTTGACACTATCTCTAGAAAGAAACTATTGTATACGTTGCTACGTACATGTATCGACAATAATTTCCTAAATGTTATTTAGAGTATGTACTCTAATGTTCAATATGCAGTTAGAGATGGATATAGTAATGGTTTCCCATCTTCTGTCGGTGTTAAACAAGGTTGTGTACTCAGTCCACCTCTGTTGAAAATGGTATTTTCTTCACGACTTACGTGATATTTTTGACAATACCTGTTACCATTTCCATCTAACTAAAGCCTATCTAACTGGTCTAATGTTTGCATATGATCTAAATATTATCCCAAACTCAGAATGGTTTACAAAACTCCTTAGACAAATTGAGCTTCTATTTCGACAGATGGACTCTAACTGGCAATATAAACAAGACTAAGATAATCGTCTTCAATAGAATTGGCCACTTCATAAAGAAATAGATGCATTACTTTACCTGTAAAGGGTCACTAATTGAGGTTGTAAAGCCTATTGTTATCTTGATATTGTATTTACTTCCTCTGGTAACTTCAGGGATGCCTGTGAAAGATTGGCTGAACAGGCTAGGAAAACATTGTTCAAACTTAAATCTCTTAAAACAATGTCTTCATGCTGCTTAAACTATTCCATGTTCTTATTCTACCAATATTGGCATATTGTGCAGAAGTTTGGGCCCCTTTCTGTACGAAAGGTATCAATGAACACAACGTTATGAAGTTAGGAGATAATGCACCTGTTGAGAAATCCTTATCAATATTTGTAAATATATACTAGGCGATAATAGGAATACTATGAATACCGCTGTGAGGGGTGAACTTGGGCTGTTTGCCCATATAATACCTCTCTTGTCTCATGCAGCGAAATTCTGGCGGAGGTTATGTGACATTGCCTCTGAGACAATAGTTCATCATACCTATATGCATTCTTGCGCATCGTTATGTGACACAAATTGGTCATCACATGTAAAACGTCTATGGACAAAGTTAAACTTTAAGGAAATCTGGACCAATTAAACCACCATAGATAAAAATTAATCTTCCAAGCTATTAAAAGACGCCATGGAAACGAGGTACACATCGAATTGGCTGGTCCATATAAACAGCAATGTTAAATGACCTGTTGGCAAATTCCAACAAGTATCTAAGCTTCGAACTTACAGGATTTTCAAAAATAACATCAATATTCAAAAACTATCTACTAGTTAATGGAAACCATTCTAGGCGCAATGATTTTGTCAAACTCTGAGTCAGTGTGCATAACCTCCAGATAGAAGAGGGCAGGCATGCTGTCGCGAAAACTCCAGTAGAGAAAAGAATGTGTTTACTTTACTCTGTTGGAGTCGTTGTATAAGGTATACTGCCTTTAATTCCTAATATGCATTTACGGTTATTGTTCACTTCAGCAATGCATATTATGGGTATACATTAACACCAATGCACACTAGTATCTTGAATAATCATATTATATGCACTGTAATGTTAACCATACATTACTTCATAGAAATTATATATTTAAATTGTTTGACTCTACGCTGTTTCTGTGTTTATCTGTAATTAACTATGCTTATGCATTATAAGTAACACACACACGTATTTATAGTAGTCATATTAAATGTATTATTATGTTTTTAATATTACGTTTTTTTCTGTTTTTCTGTGATTAACTCAAATGCCACTGGTTGTTTATAATAACGCTTTCATAAGATATATGTCAAACAAAATATGTGTACGATGCTCCCAAAATAGAGGAATACATTCCTAGCTATGTCCCGCCCATTTCCAGCTATGTCCCTCCCATCGCGAACTACTGTCCGCCCACTTTATGCGTGTGTTGAAATCAAATTAAAACTGTAACCTGAAATCACCTTTCCAGAGTACCCACCCATCATAGGCAACAACAGCGCCCAGTCAAATTGGTTACAAAATATTCAACAGCTTCCCTGTATAGTCTTCAGGAAATTGATGGCTAGGGCATTCGGGGATCGATCAATCCCAACACGGCGAGGTGTGGGTGGAGCTTAGCTAGTGATGGGCGGGGCATAACTAAACATGGAAAGGTCCATTCACAGCATCTAAGTCTCTAGGTGAATATCCAGGTATGCTATGTTTGAAATTATTTGACCTAGGCCTTTGGCAGCAAAAGTTCCATATCAAATTAGTTTCAAAATATTCATCATGTTTTATTAAATTGCAAATTTATCAAAGACATACAATTTGTACACTTATGACAGACCTTTCGGTTTTCCTGATTAAGAAATGCGCCATTATTATCCTAACCTCATCTAACTAGTGACGCATTTAATTAAGTCATATACTTGAGTGACAGATTGAATCCCTCCATTGGCACGCAATTCTGAACCTGTACGGTATTTGGAAAGAAGAGATTTAAAATTCACTATTGCATAAGCACGAATAGTTATTAAATGAAGCATATTCAGGTCGCTGATCTGACGAGGCTATTATTGTGCTGTCAACTTTAACATTTTCAATAATAAAAGCGCAATTTATTTACGATGTATGACGGGTTATGGGTAACCCTTTAATGACCAATTAGCTCCATCATATTTATCCGAACTACCTGTGGAACATCGATGGACTAGAATATACTGAGCAGAAAGTTTTAAAAATGCCCTGTAGTACCACGTTCACGACTACAGAGACATGATGACAGATCAGTTTCGGGTTTTTTAAAAGGGCTCATGACGCATCTCTTCAAACAGGGATACAACATTTCTTAAATATTGTTTCACTGACTGAGGTGATTTGCTTTATTCTTTTCCTATTTACGATATACCGTGTCTTTTTAAATTCAATTTTAAATGTTTCTTTTAACAATTTTAATCTTTTAAACTGAATTTTAAAATGTATTTTTGGAAGAATTCTCAATGTTTAAAAAAAATGTAAATGACGGCAGAATATTTTATAGGGAATATAGATTGTTGTGTCAAAATTGGTATCTTTATATACTGTATCTTATAAAATAAAATGTTATGGGGCGGTATCTAATGCATACACCACTTTAAATATAAATCCAAATTATTATTATTATTATTATTATTATTATTATTATTATTATTATTATTATTATTTAGTCAAGACACAAATTAAAATATTACATAATTGAATTTCCATTTGCAGCCCAAGTGAAAACAATTTTTTGAAATCTTACCACTGGAATGACTGGCTCGGTTATTCAAGTGGTGAATTAAAAAAAAATGGTCTTCTCTTGGCCTACCAATAGACATTCCTCAAGTCCATTGACTGGCTTTGTCTTGACCGGGTTCCTCATAAAAGGGTTAATATTGGCTATCTAATCTATATGACTGAGAACTGTTCCAATGAAATACGATTCAAAATCTACAACAATCGGCAGTTCATTTATAGCTATGCTCCGCCAACTTTTGTCGCGTGTTTGAATCGATTTGAAAGTATGAACCCTGAATGCCCAGAACGTAGTGGCGTGGCAGACTAAACTGTAGCAGTGCCGGGTAAAGTTTAGTACAGTGTGCCATTCATGTTAGTTGTATTATATAGGTCATTGAGAACATCACTAGGGCGGATGATACATTTCCTTCTGACTCGGTGTCATTTGGGGGCCGAAATTCGGTCATAGGCATTCATTCTCCAACAACGTTCATGAGAAATAGTACCACGTCTCCCCATTTCTTGATGGTTTAAAACTAAATTGGGAAACTATGTCTCAAGTGACATTATCTATTAGATAGATGAACATGGAGCGAATACATCCTAAAAACTAGAATAATAATCCTTGAAAATTGTCGCTGTATTATGGGATGTTTTAAGCATTGGATCCTATGGAAAATACATTTGTGTATCATTTTCTTATTTTTCACTCTAATATTTGTAAACTTTGGGAGATTGTTGTTATTAGCAATATGTTTCAGGCTGGTAAGAATCGTGGTAAATTGTCGATACAACGTTACCTCCCCTTATGTATTTTGAGTACGTATATTGAGATCTATGAGAAAAGTGGACAAAGGAAAACAATTTGTATATTCTTTACACATTTAGACCCAAATGGGTGCGTGAGCACCTTTTGATATATGCTACCAGCCAGATATAAATTAGGTCTACTCAGTCTTCTCGGATGGGACTTTAAACTGAGGTCCCGTCACACAGTGCCCATCACTGTGTGAACGTGAGCTAGGGTTAGGTAGGCAAGAAATTTCGGCATAGTCAAAGTAAACCGGATGCTGAATGGATCCCTCCTCGGATGGAACCACGCAACATACGGATTACAAAACCAAAACCAAATTGCTAGAATTAGAATCTTTCGGAATTTTCGAGGGGACTATGGAGGGATGTAACCCGGATGACTGACCGAGTTCGTCCTCGGACAGACACAGTCACCATACGGGCTACCTAACCAATCAAAATCAAACAAGTGCGCGCTGGTGCCTGCTCGGATGATGGCCAGAAGACCAAATGGGTCCCAGGACCCAAAAGACCCCACACCCCAACCTCCCCACTCCCCCCAAAGGGGCCGGGAGGTCTCTGACCTAAAGCCCCCCCTTGGGTGCATCAGGTCATAAGACCGTACGCACCTCCCTCGACCCAACACCTACCCCATCCCTTACCCACCCCTGTTAGGTCCAGGTTAGGCCATCCCCATTACACACGCCCAAGCATGAGGAGCAACAAAAAAAGCCATGGAAAAGAACAGCAACATGAGACAAAATCGAGAGACAACGATCAACACACACACACACACACAGAGAGAGACACAAGCTAATGCACAAACCGACGTCACAAGAATTCACAAGAATTCAACAGAAACCATAAAGGCCAGGCGTGAGTCTAGACCCTAGCATTGGGAACTAGCATATAAACGCCTCAAATATTACAACACACACACACATAAATTAGGTCAGTTTGATATAGTAATAATAAAGATTTCACAAAATTTATATCTGGATAAGTTACTATTGATTCCAATGGGAAAATATACCTTGACCTATATTCTCTAGAAACTATGTCAACCTGACCTAGTCTATTTAGAGCTGGTATCCTTGATTCAGATTTGATCCACCACCAAGTTTTGTGCAACTATACTAAGACATCTCAAAATTACTAATGTTTCCATAGAGCTCAATGCTTAAAATAAGTGCCTGTAACTCTATAACATGGTGACAATTTAACACGATTCTCACCCACCTGATATATATTGTCAATATCAACAATCTCACAGTGTTTCGAATTAATATATTGAATATTAAGAAAATGATCCACAAGTGCGTACTTTTTAAAATTCCATAGGATTCAATACATCGCAAATCTTTAAGGGTCATAACTCTATTTTCTAAGGATGTATTCACAGAATTGTCATCTATCTAATAAATAATCTCACTAGCGATATATTTGCCAAATTTTGTTTTAAACCGTCAGCAAACGGTGAGACGCTAATATTGTTGAAGACCACTACTGTACTGGAGAATGGGTGGGCAAGACCAAACTGGTCAAATGGCCCCGGGGCAAAAACGAAGGTGTCATCCGGGCAACTGACCCATATAATGTAACTAACATGGACGACACGTTGTAATAAACTTTACCTGTCAAGGTTTGTCGCGGCATCTTTCTGGCTTCTTGCCACTCCTCTAAATATGTTGATATTAATTAGGCTGGGGGCTGTTGCAACCTATGGCAGCAACCATTCCCAGTCAAATTAGTGTCAAAATATTCAACAGACTATATAATTTTAAATTGTATATCCATCAAAGACAATTCGTACATTGACGAACTGTTTCAGTTTTATTATGGAAAGCTGTACGCCATTATGATTGTGACGTTACCTAATAATGTGATTTGATTATGACATCATATACTTGAGTAACATATCGTCCCCCTTTATTACCATGCTTGCATCATGCTTCTGTTCCCAGTGTGCTATAATTATAATCCAAACATTTATTGTATTAGTTTGTCAGAATGATTTTGATTTACTTAGTGGTGTAGTGAAAGCGATAATAGTAAATAATATGCAGTGCAATACATATTGCAAAGTTATTTAGTTTGTTCGTGTGGTTCCCCAAGCTATACCATTAATTATATGAGTATGCAATGTATGCTATTAATTAAGTAATTATGAAAGGTATGTCATTGATTATGTGATTATGCAATGTATGCTATTAATTAAGTAATTATGAAAGGTATGTCATTGATTATGTGATTATGCAATGTATGCTATTAATTAAGTAATTATGAAAGCTATGTCATTGATTATGTGATTATGCAAGATATGCCATTGATTATGCAATTACGCAAGGTAGGCCATTACTTATCGAATAAGTATAACAAACACTGATTTGCTCTCTCATCCACCAGTCTGCCGTGTTCTTCCCCTCGCGACTAGATCATCAGTGCAATGCGAACATAGGAAATAATAGGATATAATCAGGATATAGAGAGATGTTCAATCAGAAGGACGCATGATAGAGACCTGGAGATCTGGAGTATTAGGAACCCACGCTCCTAGTTTTCCGAATTTGCATACATAAATCTGATTGGACAAATATTTCTGATGGCCATCTAAGATTTTACAATGCTATTGTACTATCATTAGGCTCTGTTTAGAGTACACCTCTGATCGGATGACAGCAGCTATGTGACCAATTGTATATCGAGCATTCTGATCGTTCGATCATTTATAAATTGGTGTGAAGAGTATAAATGGTCATAATGGGAGGTAACTCTCATCATAATTGAATAGGTTAATATTACACGTAAATTAGTCTGTCTTGGATTGTGCCATTTCAGCTCTGATTGAGGTGTGCATTCATATCATCTGCAAATTGGATTCTTACATAAAGCAAAGCCTTAAGTAAAGTCCTAAAATATGAGGAGACACCACCTACGAAAATATCAGTGTGTCCAGGAATACCAGCCAAAGGAAGTCCACAGAAAACGGACCTCTGCGAATGATTGACGGCCAGCCACGACCCCAGCAAAAGCAAACAAGAGGTTGAAGAGGCGTGTATCGCTCACATGGAGCATAGGTATTTCAACTAGAAAGGTTATTGCTTATATGTAGAACCCTAAGGTTTGACCAGAACTGCTACAAGAACTCTCGATATACAATTGGTCACATAGCTGTTGTCATCCGATCAGAGGTGCACTATAAACAGAGCCGTATGTTAGTACAATAGCATTGTAAAATCTTAAAGGCCATCAGACATATTTGTCCAATCAGATTTATGCATACAAATTCGGAAACCTAGTAGCCTAGGTTCCTAATCCACAGATCCCAAGGTCTCTACCATGCGTCCTTCTGATTGAACATCTCTCTACATCCTGATTAAATCCTATTATTTCCTATGTTCGCATTGCACTGATGATCTAGTCGCGAGGGGAAGAACACGGCAGACTGGTGGCTGAGAGATGTGTCCTACCAAATTTGGTAAATATCGGTCCAGTGTTTTTCGAGAAGAAATTTTTTTTCCTGTTTGTTTAGTATGTGAATTCCATTAATCTGAAAATGATCCAAGATGGCCACCAAACAATTTATCAGACAGTTTCGAAAGTAGCAAATCTGAAATCAGCATATTCAAAAGCCTATATAAAACCAATTTTGGCTTCAAAGTCTTTAAAATTTTGATTGGTCAATAATGACGCATAATATATCTCCCAAATTCCAGCCATCCGTTCAGTTGGTCTGGAGAAGAACGCGTTTTCATAAAAAATAAATCATACAAAATGGCCGGCAAAGCTTTACGCCCTTCAAGTTCCTTTAAACAAGCTTGGTACAGCTAGTTCCTTAGTTGATCTTTCATAAGTTTTGAATCGATCTCCAAAGCAGTTTCAAAGAAGACGATTTCTAAACATTGGCCAAAATTCTAGATTACTGCTGGTCAAACGAGGTGATTGGCTTCCTTTGAATACACCTGGATCTGTATGACATAAGGATTCTATCCGCCAAATATAATTAAAATCCTCCCTGTTGTTCTTGAGAAGACGTCGTGTAAAATAAAGGTTGACGGAAATGGATGCATGACAGAAGCACGCACTATGGATCGATGGACGACGGATGTTTGCCATGGTAATAGCTCACATCATTTCAGCCCAGGTGGGCTAATAGCAGTAGCAGGGGGTAGAAAAACCTTGCCATCTCTAACGAATATCGGTGCATGTGGGCCTGGAGGAATTAATCATGAACTCCTTAAACGATAACTAATCTGAGCGCTTGATAGCTATTCAGGTGATCTAATATGCCAGTCATAAACTATGCAGGTAATGTTAATCTTTTCATCATGCCGCTAAAGAAAGATATTCAGGCTTTAGGAGCTAAATGTTGCTACATTTCTACAGCCTATGATGGCTGTCATGATTTACTTTTCAACCAATCAGAGAAATCCTAGCGTTCCTGCCTCGGGATATAGCTCAGTCATAGAGGTGTCTGCTATAGTGTGGTAGTGTGGTATAAAAGGTAAGCGGTTGAATATTTTGAAACTAATTTGACTGGAAGTTGTTGCTGCCATTATGGCAGCAACAACTTCCAGTCAAATTAGTTTCAAAATATTCAACGAGATGAATATTACATAATAAAGAATGTAATATATTGGCACTTACATGACATCACACACTATCGCTTGAGGAGACAAAATGGTGGCGATCACTGCTCAACATTTACGCGATATTACAAAACAGATAATTGTGATACAGAAACGGGAATGTGACAGGATATGAATGAAATGGAATCTATAAACCATAGTCTATTGGTGAAGTAAAAGATTTGAGATGAGATTAGCATCCCTTTAAATATGCAGATAATGCTATCTCCACACAAATCGCACACATCATCAACTCTGACTTTGAACAGCACGTTTCTATCGGTGCTGTGGGAGACGGTACACTCATCCCATT
This sequence comes from Chaetoderma sp. LZ-2023a, assembly GCA_034401795.1. Lineage (NCBI taxonomy): Eukaryota > Metazoa > Mollusca > Caudofoveata > Chaetodermatida > Chaetodermatidae > Chaetoderma > Chaetoderma sp. LZ-2023a. The sequence goes on from CM067374.1 coordinate 134,445,205, forward strand.
CCTAAAGCCTAAGAGACCATCTGTACCTCTTTCCAACCTGAGACCAATAGTAATTTTAAACAGCATCCGAAAAATTTAAAGTGACATTATATCGTATCAGCGATAAGATTGGCACATTTATTCGAAACTGGCATAGTGGTATTAAGAGCGGATGTAGCTGCGATGACATAGTAAGGGCATAACAAATGCTGGCATGGGTTACTATCAAAGCATCGGGACTTCTACAAGATGCGAATCGCCGCACAGACTAATATCAAATGCAGCACTTTTCAAACTGTGTAACACAGATCCACCATCTATGAGGGTAGCGCAACAGCGATGGTGTATGATCGGACCTGTTCTCCGAAAATACGTCTGCTCAGAAAGAAACGAGAATATGAAGTGATAGGTGCGGAAAAAGGGCGCCACAGCATTAACTTGCCAAGTGTTTTACGACCAGCCTTAAGAAATATCAAAGAACGTAATCTGGAACACTAAAGACGAGAAAGATCCTAAAGGGGTGCATGGGCCTCGCATTAGACAAGACCCAGTGGAGAAGGTTGAATAAAAACTGATTGCAGCTGAAAGAAAGGTTACGTCCACAGAACACAGCTACTGATCATCATCATAATCATCATCATCATCTTCATCTAGCATTTTCCGAAAATTTCCTAAAAATCGATTGAAAGACAAATTAACCGATGATCTGATTGCATTTTAACTCGGCATGCTATTATAACACATGCAGAGACCACAATTTTGTCCAGCCATAATTCCAATTATATAGCAATTATATGTGGTTATGAAATTAATAACTTATTTAAACACCATAGACTCGGCTTCCTATACACCATGTGACATCCATGGCCTAGAGATAACGGGTCTGAGTCGTAATCTGATTGTCATGGCTTCAATTCCTACAATGCGTCCGATGACACCCCGTGCAGTGGACGAGTCTATGATATGTGAATAATCCATCAATTATAGTACGTCAGTTATCTGGACAGATCAAATGAAAGATCTATTGATAGTCGAGAAACAATTGAGCCGATTTATCTAACATTTTAGCACGTGTAATATTATTCCCAGATGCTACTATTCATCAATATTGGATCCGCGACAAGACCAAATTCCGGAAAATCCTTATTTAAAGATGTGAGAAAAACCGAGAGAGTGTGTTTTAATGGCATCATTAAGATTCGTTTTAATTTAATAAATAGAGTGGCATCGCTCATAGCGAGTTATGGATTAATACAGGCATCAATGATGAGTGGCGGCCGCATTTGCAGAACAGGGTGATCCGATCTGACTGATGTATGTTATACGACCACCTGCCTTAAAGAACCACAATCATTATTGTTTAGACTCGGCTTGGCGTAGATTGATTCGCAAAGATATTATTTTATGTACAACATGTTTCATGAGACTTGTTTTTGCTGTACACTAGATTTCCCTCAGATTGTAAGATGTATTCCACAACGGATATAGAAGAAGAGCTACGGGATGGGCGGCGTTCCTGATTTGTTGAGAGAATGATGGCGTCATCAATATTTGAAGTAGACCACGCCCCCTTTTTACCCGCCATAGCCGTCCACGTCGCCCACCTTATGTGACATCAGATTATTTGCCAGGTGTATTGAGTCATGAAGGTGTTAAAGTGGCGTGGCCAAACGAAGGGTCGCATGCCACTTTGTGCCCCCCCCCCCTTGTGGCCAATCAGAAAAGCCACATATCGTCATCAAAACTCCCCATATCTTCGCCAACTTTTGGCGCAGCAGATAGTGTGCCATGCATAAGGAATCATGAAGACGTTACATCGGCGTAGCCAACACGTATGCCACGTGTGACCTCATGGCCAATCAGCAAACCCGCCCATGCCATCGGCAAACTCGTCCATATCGAAACTTTTTGTGACAGCAGGTGTTAGGGTTGGGTGTTAACCATCGAGGCCAATCATGAGAGTTACCCCAAGGGTCATCAAACTGTTCATACCAGCAGGTGTAATGAGTCATGAAGGCATTAAAGTGGGTTTGGCCTGTTGTGCTAAAAACGTGATGTCATGAGCGAAGTCATCCATATCGGTGCCAACCTTTTAGTTGTATATCTATTGACAGCAGATTTGGGTTTGAAGGTTAAAGTGATTCTTTGAGATGGCAACAATGGTTATTGGACCTTCCTCATCTCGAGAAACTTGAAGTTAGCAGACGCTACAAACCTGATGGATTTGAAACAGTCGTGACATGTGAGGTTCATGTCTTATCTGATGCCAGTGACATGGGCTATGGTGTAGCGACATACCGCCCCTCGGTTTATAAAAAAGGCCAAATTCATTGTTATCTTGTATTGAAAAAATCAACAGTAGTTCCGCTCAGAAAGGTAACTATCCCTCGCTTAGAACTTACGGCTGCTACAGTTGCCTGTCCATATCAGTAGAGTTATTGAGAGTGAACTTGAGTATCATGTATAGTCAGCATGTCTGTACTAGGCTACATTTAAAATGAGAAATCCTGTTTCCACACGTGTACGTGTGTCGCAAATCACATAACTGTAATTCAGGAAATCTTAGATATCCATCAGTGGGGTTATGTTGAATCCAAATGTAATCCTGCTGAGATTGCTTCTAGAGGTGTGAGAATAGCGTTTCTTCAATCTAAACTTTGGTTAGGGTCAGACGTCTTGTGGATGGAATCTTCACTTCACAGTAACCAAAGTATTACCCAATGCTTGATGATATATAACAAGGATTTTTGCAATGTATCTAGTTCCGACCCAGATGTGAAGAAAGGCAACACAACAATCATAAATTAATCTGATATGGAGTGTTTTATATCTCATTGTGGCACATGGCAGAAGTTGAAGAGGACCATCAGTTGAATCCTGAAACTTGGAGATTATATTCGTTTTTGGATAGCGAGGCATCGAGGAATGCTCGAAGAAATGAAACTCATGGAACCAGACTCTGATAAGTGTAATCTCTTGGTGAACAGGAAGTTGCTAGAGGAAAAACTAGCATTGGTTCAGAATGTAAAAGGCAATGTTAAAAAAGTGTGCTTTCCATTACATACTCTGGAAGAAGCGGAGAAAGGTTTTGTATCTTATATTCGGTGTCAATATTTTCCTGAAGAGATTAAAGCCTGGGAGTCTGGGAAAGCTTTAAAAATGTGTGGTCCATTTTACAAGCTTGATCTCATACTAGTGCATGACCAGATTATGGTGGGCGGTCTCCTGGAGCATTCAACTATTCTTTATGAAACTAAGCACCCCATGATGCTACCATGCAAATCTGTGGTCTCAAGAATAACTTCAGAGTTGGTTCATGACCCGGTTGGTCACTTAGGAAAAATAATAATGCTATCCAGGGATCGTCAGACGTATTGGATTTTCGTAGCTAAATCAGCGATTAAACCTCTGATAGGTAAGTGTGTTATAAGTCGCAAATATCACTCTCAAAGAGGCGAACAGAAGATGGCAGACTTATCGACTGAGAGGCTCATACCAGGTGATCCTCCAGTCACCAGTATTGGCATGGATTGCTTCATGTAGAGCATCTAGATGTAGCACATTCTTTGGATACACGCTCATGTATCAACACTATTCGTAGGTTTCTAGCTCAGAGTCGTCCAGTTCGGTTGACCAGATCTGAAAATGGGACTAACGCGATGAGTAGTGAGTGCGAGCTGCGTAATGAAATCAGTAATTGGAACATGACACAGATTCCCGATTCACTCCTTCAATAACAGGTCAAAGGGTGTGGGGGGGGGGGGTTCTACCCGCCATCTGATTCTCATTTTGTATGCATTTGGGAATGCTTTTTCAGCTCTGTTAGAAAGGTGTTGTGTTCTTTGCTTCAACAAAAAATTGTTTGCCTGGATGATGAATGCTTTCAGACTCTTTTTTGTGAAGTTGAGGCCATCCTCAATGGACGTCCGATCACTGACATCCCAAATAGTCCAAATGATCTCTTACACGCAATCATCTTTTGAAGTTACATGCTGGAGAAAGTGCTAGGGATGTGCATTTGGAGCAATAGCAGTATACGTGTACACGTTAACTTTAACGACCGTATAAACGTGTACGCGTATTTGTAATTCGGGTGCAAAAATGTTTGAAATAATATGATATCTATTTAGCCTAAAGTGCAGAGTGTGTAATATGGTGGGGTTGGAAAATAAAATAATAATTTATTAACACCCCTTTTGTCAACAGCGCATCAAAATGCTTAAAGTGCTACTCGTTTTGACTAACCGAACACTAAATATTAAATTTCTGCTCCGTTAATGCCAAGAAATGAGTATTTTGTAAAATTATCAAAATTTACAAAAAATACCAGATTTTTAATGTCATTCAAATAGATATTTTTCAAGGCTACTGCAGGTGATGTTTAGGCCAGATTTAACATTAAAATTGTTATCGAGCCTCTCATTGCAGTGGGAAATTTCCAAAAATAATCTCTTTGCCTGCAAATAGACATTCATAGAAACAATTGCAGGGGCCGCTTTGACTGTCCTGGCCATTATAGGGTTAGGTTGACACAAGAGTGGGGGTGGGAGTTTACAGCAATTTGTTTACCGATTTTTGAACTGGAAAATTCGATTTTGTCCTTGTCTTGGACAAATAAACAGCAAGCAACAGTGATTCACCCTTCTATGGTCAAGATTGGCTAAGAAAAACCGAAATCTGTCATTACTGAATGTCCATTTGCGGGCAAAGGCAAGACAAATTTTTGAAAATTTACCACTGGAATAACTGGCTCGCTTGGTGAGTCAGCCATCGCAGTAAGACAGTTACAAACTAAAGTCTTCTCTTGACACGCAAATAGATTTTCAATAACGACATCTTCGTCAAGAACACTATAGAGGTGGTTTGGCCGGTTTGGCCATTAATGAGTTGGCCAAAGGCTTGCGGCGAGAAGTCCACTTTTGAGCTTAGGTAAGTGCCACACACCACGGCATTCATAGTGATAAACTTTGTTGATCATGCTTAAACAGTAAGTCACACCTATGTTTTCTGGCAAAGGTTGTTGGTTATTCAAAACATGCTGACGTCGATGCAACGTGTTTATAATTAGTTAACCCTGTTGACTCTCAAAGTTGTTCAGAAACTTTTTAATTTACTCATAAAAAATCTCCATGAGCAGACCAAAAGATGATTGTTTTTGAAAATTTACCAAGCAATGACTTGCTTGGATATCAATCCAGTCATTCCAGTGATCAAATTAAAAAAAACCCTGGTTCCTCTTGGTCAGCAAATTGACATTTCTCAAGACCACTGCAGTAGCAATGATTTGGTAGGCTTTAGTGTTAAAGGGTTAATTCGGAAATTGGACATCATTGGCGGATAGATAGGGTGGCGGTAAATTCGGAGAATTAATTTGTCAAGCAGTGTATTCATTTTCTTTGAGGGCTATATTACATGTTTCACATAAATATGTATACTTTATAAATTTTGTCCCATGTACAACATTTAAGATTTCTGTAACCGTGTACACGTGACCTGAACATGTACACATGACCTGAACATGTACACGTGACCTGAACATGTACACGTGACGTGAACATGAACACGTGACCTGAACATGTAACGTGACCTGAACATGTACACGTAACCTGAACATGTACACGTTACCTGAACATGTACACGTCACCTGAACATGTACACGTCACCTGAACATGTACACGTCACTGGAACATGTACACATCACCTGAACATGTACCCGTGACCTAAACATGTACACGTCACCTGAACATGTACATGTCACCTGAACATGTACACGTCACCTGAACATGTACACATCGCCTGAACATGTACACGTCACCTGAGCATGTACACGTCACCTGAACATGTACACATCACATGAACATGTACACGTCACCTGAACATGTACACGTCACATGAACATGTACACGTCACCTGAACATATACACGTCACCTGAACATGTACACGTCACCTGAACATGTACACGTCACCTGAACATGTACACGTCACCTGAACATGTACACGTCACCTGAACATGTACACGTCACCTGAACATGTACACGTGCCCAGCCCTAAGTTTTATTACTGGTAACCCTTCCAGTGTCAACTTAACCGTTTAATGGTTATCTCCCTCGGTCAAAACGGCATCTACAGTTTTATTGATGAATGGTTACCTCGGTCAAAACGGCATCTACAGTCGTATTGATGAATGGTTACCTCGGTGAAAATGGCATCTACAGTTGTGTTGATGATTGGTTACCTCCCTCGATCAAAACGGCATCTACAGTCGCATTGATGAATGGTTACCTCGATCAAAATGGTATCTACAGTTGTATTGATGAATGGTTACCTCCCTTGGTCAAAACGGCATCTACAGTTGTATTGAAGAATGGTTACCTCCCTTGGTCAAAATGGCATCTACAGTTGCATTGATGAATGGTTACCTCCCTCGATCAAAACGGCATCTACAGTTGTATTGAAGAATGGTTACCCCCCCCCCCCTCGGTCAAAACGGCATCTCTAGTTGTATTGATGAATAGTTACCTCGATCAACACAGCATCTTCAGTCGTATTGATGAATGGTTACCTCAGTCAAAACGGCATCTACAGTCGTATTGATGAATGGTTACCTCGATCTAAATGGCATTTACAGTTGTATTGATAAATGGTTACCTCAGTCAAAATGGCATCTACAGTCGTATTGATGAATGGTTACCTCAGTCAAAACGGCATCTACAGTGGTATTGACGAATGATTACTTCGGTCAAAACGGCATCTACAGTGGCATTGATCAATGGTTACCTCGATCAAAACGGCATCTACAGTCGCATTGATGAATGGTTACTTCAGTCAAAACGGCATCTACAGTCGTATTGATGAATGGTTACCTCGGTCAAAACGGCATCTAAAGTTATATTGATGAATGGTTACCTCGATCAAAACGGCATCTACAGTGGTATTGATGAATAGTTACATCGATCAAAATGGCATCTACAGTGGTATTGATGAATGTCTATTTGTAGGCCAAGGAAAGAATATTTTTGAAAATTTTCCACTGGAGCCAGTTAAATTTCACAAATAGTTTTCTCTTTGCCTACAAATTGACACTAGCTACGCAAAAACTTTAATTTTCTTTCGCATTAACCATTTGATGACCAAGTCGCTGAATTTTACAGACGATCGCTTAGCCACTGCTTTGGTTATTTTTAAGCTGTCTCATGTAGAATGTAATTTGCATTTGCACATTTTGTAAACTATGTTGCATAGGAAATCAAGATCTTCTAGTAAACATATAATCAAAATACAAAGAAAACAAACACACACACGTACAAATCTCATATTCAGTGGCGCCATGGTTGGTAATCATATATAAATGCGAATACGTATGTCTCTATAGCAGCAGACATAACATGGCCTTTGTTGTTTATCTACACTTACTGACACCAACTGCAGATAGATATATGTTTTATAAGCCTAATATGATATATTCCTCTCGCTCTGTCAGCTGTGTCAGTGCCAAGTTTGATAATCGCTATGACAACTACAATAAACATTCGCTGTGTGAAAGATTGTTATTAGTGTCAATCAGGAAATTATAGTTTATTCTGTGGTTGTAGCAACTTCCAGTCAAATTAGTTTGAAAAATATATTCAAGATCCATGAGAATAATTATTTCTAAAACTGTCAATAATTTGTTGTATGCCTCTCTAGGTCAGCACAGTTGCTCTGTTTAATAATCGTGCCTTGTTCTGCCACAATGTAAGCCAAAATTATAATTTTAACCATTTCATGCCGACAACTTGACAACCATCGCCTGCTGTTTACATTTATAAATGTATTACAACATCACCAATTCTCTACTTAATATACGTTGATGTACGACACGTTATAGTTGCCACTTAGGCTACGTTGTTAAATATGTAAAAAAAAATTGACCGAGTGCCATCATTGGCCGACAGAAAGCTCTACTTATACCAGGTCTGAGTCACAACTAAAATATAGTTTCAAAGTACCTTATCGTTTTTCATCTAGGTATACTTGCTGAATCAAACCCGGAATTAAATAGCTGATCAATATACTGACTGATTCGATTAGCATTGGGTTGTTGTAAGTAGTAAAGGGGGAAACTGTGCTATTGCTATACAAATGAGCTCTTGGCCTATTTAAATACTGTGTTCTGATTGAGCGGGTGGACGCTATTGTTCTAAATGAGCGGGTGGATGCTGTGTGCTATTGCTGTTCTAAATAAGTGGGTAGACACTATTGTTCATGCAGGTGTCCGCTATTTTTCTAAATGTCCGGCTACATGCTATTGTCTATTCGCTAAATGACATATGTGTGTTAATGCATAGATTAATGTGTTTTTAATAGCTATTGAAATGCGTGCATAATGATGAGTGTGTTCTGGTTGATCGTGTTTAGTGTATTAATTAGGTGGGCGGTGGCGTCCCCCAACCCCCTCGTGGTTCAAAATATATTTTGAAACTAAGTGGCTTCCTATGTCATCGAACATGACTTGAATAATGACATACTGCATGAACGATAGCAGTCACATATGAATTGCAAGTGACCATCTGTGCGCTATTGTTTTCCTGTCAAAATGCTTAATGTGACACTATCTTGACCAATCAGAATTTAGAACAATAGCATCCAGCGGCCAGCTGCATGAACAATAGCACACAACCATGTCATTTAGAATGCTAGTGCGCAGTGCCCACTTATGAACAATAGCACACAGCCAACACTTATGAACAATAGCAGACACCTACATGAACAATAGCATGCATCGACTACCTGCATGAACAAAATGAGTTCTAGTTAGTATAAAGGTGATATGATTTAACATAAATGCATGTGTCAACCACTACATGCTATAATCTTGATTGACGATGTTAATAGAATTGTGTTAAACAAAATATTGAGAGTTTAATGTGTAATGAAGCTGTCACTATATAGCGAACTTATTCACTAGTAAGATAGTAATCTTGTTTCTTAAAGTAAGTAGTGAACTATATTTGACCATTTAGCATTAGGATATCGATTTATTTACACAATTATGGATGATAAACTAAATGAACAAGAGAATGCTATTAATGTGATCATACAGCACGGCCGACGAGGATCGCATGGCATTAAACATTGGCACTATACAACACATGTATCGGACATCATGGGAAAGCATATTTGACCATGCTCATCAAGTGCCTATCTTCGATCAAACAGAACAACGTGTCGCACAAAATAAGACTAGTGAATATGTGACAAACTGTATGCTGCAAATATCATCATTTATTCTGCTTACTAATGAGGACCTTAATCAGTATTTGTGGCATGTTGACCCTGAGCTATTGAGCAATAATGAACAATTTCTATTGGATCTGTTGAATAATGACAGCGTACCCGCTCCTACTGCCATCGCGATGTATGTGAATATTATGCAGCAAATATGTGACTATTTACTGCATGCTGATGTACCTTCTTCTAGCCAGCCTCAGTATGACAGTGTATTGGAATATGGTAACTATATAAATGAGCCTACATGACAGGTGCCTATCTTCGATCAAACAGACCAGCGAATCGCTCAAAATGAAACTAGCGACGACGTGGAGAACATTATGCAGCAAATATATGCAAGCATTCCGCTTACTAATGATGATCTTAATCAATATTTGCAGCATGCTGAAATTGAGATAATGAGCAATAATGATCAATGTCTAACTGATTATTTAGATAGCGACATCGTACCCACTCCTAATGCCATCACGGTGGATGGGAATATTATGCAGCAAATATCTGAATGTTTACCGCACATTGATATACCTTCTTCTACCCAACCTCAGTTCATTGATGTATTAGATGTAAATGTACCTACATGACAAGTGCCTATCTTCGATCAAACTAAACAGTGAATCACGAAAAATGTGACTAGCACAACATGATGAACATTATGCATCAAATATATGCATGCATTCCAGTCACTAATAATGATCAATTCCTCTTATATAATGACATTGCATATGCGCCTAACCAACCTCAGGTAGGTGGTGGTCTGATCGATTATTCAGACTATATAATGCTGAAGACTATACGTCAGTTCCATAGTAAAAAATATCATATTGACAGTACTGAATATAGCGTATCATTTAAGAAATATCCTATTACCGATTCACCATTAACTCATTCAGAGTTAATATCAGACGTGGTTCAAACTCTGCTTGATACGTATAGTGCCTATAGCAATGTTCAATCAAATGACCATGTAAGAATTGAGATCATTCAATCGGCATTGAATATGCATATCACGACGGATTTTATGACGTGGAAATAAATTACAGCGGATCAAATTTTGGATTCGATTGAAAAGGTAATTCAGTCAAACACTAAATGCAAGCTATCAGATGGCTTTGAGTTTCATGTTTTTCATGTTGAGGACTATAACTTTGGTGGCCGGCATGATATTCACTGCGGTGCTATCAAGTGTAAGCATTTAAATCTGTTAAATATACATTGCAATGATAAAGATGAGTACAAGTGTGTCAAAAATGTATTATACCTATCCATGCAGAATATCCATTCTGTTTCGCAGCTGTATATATTTAGGCATAACATTTATTGAGAAAACGAAAAATTAGTAAACATGAATGGAACAATTTGATTCAGACGCATATGGCGCGTGAGTATCACGCAGCATGTTGTATTCCTGAATGTGAGATTAATAGTACTGACTAGTTGAAATTTCAACAAAATTTCACCAACGAATTTACTATCCATGTCTACTCCAACTCAATGCACGAATGTCTATTCAGTAGCACCTCTACTACTCTACCATCAATATAGCTTTTACATTCGGAACACACTAATCACATTTCATTAATAACGTCTATCACAGCATTTCTTATGGTGCGCAATTACTGTACCCATTGTGATGAATCATATAGTAAGACTCACGATTGCATAGCACTCTGTCGCCGATGTTTTTCTGCTAAATCATGTATCGACGCATGCAATTCTACAGTCACATCGCATATGATAATGTGTAATGATTGTCATCATAAGTTTTACAATGAGCGATATATGACAAAGCATCGCGCAAATGGGACATGTGAAATCATTAAGGCATGTCCCCTCTGCTTCGTACATGTACCTAAATGGGGTAGCAAACATGTATCCGGAGTGACTAAATGTCACGCATGTAAAGAGAAGTTAAATGTTAATGAAGAACATATTTATTTTCATAAAGTAATTGAAGAAACTGCTATGTCATTATCACATGTGCGTGGCATGAAAATGGGTGATGCAGATCTAACATACGAATCTTATCAAAAATACATCATTTATGATACTGAAACATATTTAGAACCTGTTAACAATACTGACACTAATATTGTCGGTGAGCATAAAGTTAATCTCGTGGTGGGGAACATATGCTGTGACACGTGCATTGAGCAGCCACATATCCAGATGATATGATCAGTTTGTTAAATGGTTAACGTGCAAAAAATCTAACTGTGGTAATAAATGTATCCTGCAAAAATATGTTTTCTCTGACCACCTCGTTATTGTGCATAATGCGCGTGCATATGATTCGCTTTTAATCCTTCAATGCATATGCAAGCACATTTAACCTTCATCTAAAACCCACAAACATCATCTTGCATGGCCGTTCAACTCTCTCATTTGAAATAGGAACAATTCGTTTCATCGATTCCATGAACCCTTTTCCTTTTTCATTACTTAAGGATGGCAATGCTTTTAATCTTCCTGAGTGCAAGTGAATATTTCCCCATCAGCTGAACTCACCTCAGTATTGGGGTAAGATAATACCCTTTCCCAAGAGAGAGGTATTCAGTGTACAAAATATGAAAGCGAATGAACTGCTCGAATTTGATCAATGGTAAAATGAGCAGATATCTAGAGATGCACACTATGATGTTGATAAAAATCTCATCGAATATTGTAACAATGACATAACCATCTTCCATTTAGCTGTGTCTAGATTTAATTCCTTATTTTTTGAATCAATGGATGGACAAAATCCATTCATATCAGGGATAACGCTAGCAGGTGCGTGTAATGTAGCATATCACACTTTATGTCTATGCCCTGATAGCATTCAGACTTTACCCGACTGCTCGCAAAACGTGCATATAGCATGATCACAGTTGAATGGATGGAATGGGTTAGGCTACGCGAGAGTTACAAAATCTCACACACACTAAGCCAGGGTGAGCAAAAGGTTTGCGGGCATTATGTAGATGGCTTCACTCCATGCGAAAATATTATTTTCGAGTTTTGTGGGTGTAAATTTCATGGGCATGAGTCTGACTGCTGTTGCAATAAACGTGAGCAGACATATACACCACATGGTGATCAGACATACGAAGAAGCATATTCCGCTCTTCAATATCACATTTCATTATTCCAGTCACATGGATATACTGTGAGAATTATGTGGGAATGCAAGTTTAAGAAACTAATTGCTAATACCGATGGACTAAAAGATTTTATTATGATGGGATGAACATACTAAGCTGGAATATTTAGACTGCATGACTTCTTCGGGCCTCACTCCTCGTGATTTATACTTTCCAGAATTACCTACTAGAATAAGTAAGTGGCTCATGTTTGTACTATGCGCCGAATGTACAAGATCGGTTAATCTAACGTATACAAACATGCAGAAGAACAATGTTCCGTATGCGGGATGTGGACCACTCCTGAACTACAATTAGCTATTCAACATGCTTATATCATTAAAAAGATGTACGAAGTTTGGCATTATCCTGAGTCATCGCAATGTGAACAACATGGTGATAAGGGCCTATTTTCTGAATAATACATTAACTGCTTTCTCAAAAATTAAGCAGGAAAGTAGAGGGCATCTAGACTGGGTCTGTAGTGAAAGCAATAAAGAGTGCTATATGCAAGAGTACTATGCGCACAAGGCTATATAACTCGATGCAGCGAAAATATCAAATAATCCGGCTCTACAATTTGTAGCCAAATCCGGATTGAATATTTCGTGGGGCCGTTTTTTGCTACATGATCACACCAAGAATAAGATAGTATCAATGCGAAAAGAGCTACTAGAGCTTTTGAGGGATAAAAGTAAATTTGTCAGCAGCATTTCATTCCTCAATGATAAACCTTTAATGGTGGCATATTCAGTCAATGGAGAGTATGTTGAATGCGCATTAAATACCAACTGTATTCTTGCATCTTTTGTGACAGCTTATGGGTGAGTAAAACTGTGTGAAATCATGTCCTTACTCGGTAACCGCATAGCCTATCATGATATGGAGTATGTGGTTATTTAGTACCCATCAAGGTGAGCCAACCAATTAAGATCGAAATGGGTATCTAGGTATCTAGATTGTTAAACAGGTACAAAGGTTAAAGGTTTAATGCTGGGTACTGAACAATCAAAACAAATAAATTTTGATGTGATCAAAAAATCCATCAATCAAATTTTAAATGATGGTGATATTATGTATAGTAATAGCATACTACTAAGCTACCCATCTATGATCACACGCACGTCTGAATTTAGAATTCTTTCAGTCAATAGTAATAAGATCTTCAGACCCATCTTCAAAAAACGAATTTTGAAACTGGGCGATTTCTCTTCAGTTCAATATGGTTACACTAGCATAGTATAAATAAAAATAGCAATGTTTTACTTTATCAGGCAGTTTGTAAACAATGTCAAGGTTAGCCATAGACGATGAAGCCGCACTCGCTGCCTGCTCAATGATAGCGTATGTGACTAGTCAGTGTAACGATGATAAGGGTAAGATTGATTATGAGGAGTATACGATGGGTTTTAAGCAATGGTATAATTAACTACGGGAGGATTTTGATCATGACTCAAATTAGTACATTGTTATTAGCAATAAATATGGAATAGACATTGACCAATGGCTGCGAGTATTATTATTACAAAACCTCATTAGAAACTTCATTAGAAACCTTATTAGTTGACAATTTCTAATATTTGTGCTATCATCTTCAAAATGCACTACTGAACCATAGTCACTATCGTCAACATGGACATCATTCTCAGACATGTGAGAACATTGGTACGCATCTGCCATGTTCATGCAGGTTTGCGCTATTGTTCATAAGTGTACTCTGCACACTATTGTTCATGCAGACAGCCTCTGGATGCTTATGTTCATGTGGGTAGTCGCTATTGTTCATGGGTGTTGGCTACATGCTATTGTTCAAAATGTGCATCTATGCGCTATTGTTTTATATAGTCATCTATGTGCTATTGTTCATGCAGGTGGCCGCTGGATGCTATTGTTTCCAAGGGGATATAAATGATGTTGTCTCGCATGGTGCATCTATTGCTTTCAATCATTCATAATGTCGACTGATCAACCTTCGAGGTATTTAAAGCAATCATCATATTGGTCCGATCTTGATTTTGCGAAAAGTGGTGTATTGATCTGCGACAGTTTCATCCTGATGGTTATCCTACGAAACGTGGTGTATATATCAACATAAAAGTGTCTAGACAACTGGGGCATATCATTCCTGATCTTGAAGAGAAAGTACGTTGTGTGCACAAAAAGGAGGGCACACAATTTCCATATTCGCTGGACTCTTCTGTGCATATCTATCAGCGACGATTTTCCCTGCATCAACAAACGCTACTTTTTCTACTCTGACATAGCTCTGTGAGCTACGCATAATGGATTGTAACTGTCAGATGCTGAGTGGGAACTTTTGAAACTGAACGCTGACTCGTTGTTATCCGCATTGCCTACCTTTAATGGTAAAACAGAACAGAACTCCGCAGAGGTGTTTTCCGCATTACCTCCAAGCTTTTATGGTATACAGTAATCTGAACATGTGTGACATTGTACCTACTATGTCAACTAGCGATACTGATGATCCATTATGGTCAATGGACATTTCGCCAGATACTATAGACACTATATACCTTGACGACATATGTGTCGATGATGAACTAAATCTCGATGCCATTGATACTGATGATGAACTAAATCATGATCATATGAAATTATGCCAGTATTGTAAGTGTATGTATCGCTCATGGCATTATTCCCCTTCACCTAATGACCACGAGAGCAGCCAGAGATTATTCACGTATACGTTGTCTACAAAGATACAAATGCTAGCAGTACAAAATTGTTATGGCTGCAGTGTGAATCATCTGAGTCAGTGTCAACATTCGTGTTTAGGTATTGATTTTAACTTTAATCCAATTGACAATCTTGAACTGTATATTGAAGACACATTACAAGAAATGTGCGAAGATGAATATTGTTATGAACTTAACAAACCTTACGATCTATATGACCATAGTTCCGTTCTGTACTGTTTGTGTATGATGTCATGGTTACGGTATATCATCGATATACTATATGATAAACAACTGTTAATGCCATAATATTGATGCCTTTAATTATTATATCATGCTTAACCCTTTAATGGCGAAAACGTCCATAGCCCCACTCCTTAATGGTCTGTCAACTATATATCTATGCTGATGAATATTACAAAACTAACATGAATTCGAGCTTGTAGCTTCCTATGTCAATGCCCAGTCAAATTATTTTCAAAACATTCATCAGACTTAAATGACCATTGCACCACGATTTAGATACCTATGGCAGTCATTCCGGTGGTAATTTTCAAAATTAGTCTTCTCTCGGTCCGCAAAGTGTCTTCCTCTAGCCCGCTAAGGAGGATGGCTATGTACGTTTTTGCCATTAAATGGTTATGCCCGATATATTAATTTTCAGGAACAAATTTAGTCACTAAAGGACATTGGTGATACTGAACGATTTGATGAATAAATGCGATGAAAATGTGGCTGACTTATTTACAACATGTTCTCATCATGAGAACTGTAGCGTTATCTTTGTAGCACAAAATCTTTTTCACAAGTCGGGTAATCAGCGTGACTTATGAGTTAACTGTCACTACACGGTATTGTTTAAGAATCCATGTGATGCATCCTCTATACGCTCTTATCCAATCAGATGTATTCTTGTAATACAAAGCATTTGATAGAAGCACATAAGGATGCTACATGCACACCTCACTCATATCTACTTTTGGATTTGAAACAGTCAACACCAGACAATATTAGACTCCATTCAACTGTTCATCCAAAGGACGTCTGTTACATGTACATACCAAAGAAGTGAAAAAAATGGCACCGCATAATATAGGACAGCATTTACCTATGCTGCAATATCTGGACAAAGTAAAACCAAAGATCAGAAATGATGTACTCAAACAATGCTCAAATGAATTGATAGATGTGCTATGCAAGTCATGCCTTAATGTATTACACGGAAATGTCTGGCTTACTAAATCCTGATACAAGCAACTGAGTAAATATAAATGCCATGTGCTGACAAGTCGTGGAGTACCATGTGCACGTAAAAGACGTCTGTTACAGATAGGTGAATTTTTGGGAGCCATATCACCCACAGTGATTGGCACACTAGCGCCATTAATTGGTAAATTGTTCACATGGGAAGATGGAACATGTACGTAAGATAGCCTTGGTATCATACGAACTGATAGGCAATTTAAATGAACAGAGTAAAATATCTCTGCTACTGACAGACCCAGTGATGCGTAAAGGTATCAGTCTCGACAACGCGATATCCAATATATTAGTGTGACACGATATGTCTGATCATGAAAAGTCGACATCGTATTCGCAAGTATTGGATACATATAGGTGCTACTTTCATGCAATCAATAGGGCAGCAATATCACGTGCCACTTCTTCAACCCATACCTACGTCAGATGCACTGTCTACACACATACTTGATCATACAATGAGGGGGATACCAAAGACATATAAGACAAAAGCCAGCGGAATAATTGATGTTTTGCACTCAGTTCCTGAATGTTTTAATGTTAATGATCTAGGCGAAGTAACAATAGAGGGTATGTTTTACCCGAAAAGTAAGGTACTCGATCTGCTTACAAACATTGTTGCTCATGGGTGCACACCTCGACATAGCGGTATGCTTGATGTCGCAGAGGGCTAGTATCTTAATCTGCTACATGACTTAAACATACCATGCAGATTTGGCAGACAAGAGAAAACATTGCAGCAGATATATAATGTCAATGCTAACAATGTAGTATCAGTGAGTACACACCTTTGGCCGCGAGTAAAAGGATGCATAGAAAAAGTACAGGTACACCGTCTGTTAGTGGGTACATGCCTTTTCTAGTGGGTAACAGGAAGAAAAAGAGCAAAGCAAAGGTATATATTACACCGGTGTGGGTGAATTTATTGAAGTAATGGATGATACTAAATTGGCGAAAGTTTACTATGATCTGAAGCATTCTGCCTCCTTTGGTGGAAAGGAAAAGCTATACAATGCATTTAAAGGTAGAATACCATGTGTCTATATTGAAGAATGGTTAAAACGTCAAGATGTATACACCCTTCACAGACCATGGAGAACAAAGTTTACCAGACATAAGATAATAGTGATGGCTGTCGACACGTTATGGCAGGCAGATCTGTGCTCGATGGGAATGCTAGCATAGGAAAATGATGCCGTGTTATACCTACTCTGCATTGTTGATGTGATCTCAAAGTATGCGTGGGTGGAAAATCTGTATAGCAAAACATCAGCATCAATCAAGAAAGGATTAGAAGCTATTCTGTCACATAATGAACGACGCCCACATGCTATTAAACCGACAAAGGTTCGTCAATGGAGTAGTCAAGAAATATTTGACTGAGAATGGAATACATTTCTATACCTCACAGAATGAGCCACACGCTGGTGTGGTGGAATGTTTTCAGTGGATGTTAAAATGCTGAATATATAGATACATGCCTCATAAGAATATGAGAAGGTATATCGATGCATTACCTAGTTTAGTCGCATCGTAAATAAAACTGTACACACCAGCACACATATGCCACCGATACATGTGGATCATAGTACTGAGCTGACCGCAGGGAAGAACAAGAAGAAGAACACTAAACTAAAGAAAAATACACCGAAATCTGGTGATCATGGGAGAATCTCGCAAGCAAGAATGTCATTTGATAATGTGTATCGTGGGCAGTGGAACCGTGATTTGTTTAAGGTGAATGATGTTCTTTCTGACAAATATCTGATCTTATATAAATTGAAAGATTATTCTGGTGATCCAATTATTGGAACTTTTTATTGCGATGAGATTCAGAAAATTGGTGGTGTGAAAGAAGATAGAGAATGCGCAGCTGAACAGATAATTAAGAGTAGGAAGGAAGCTAAGGGAGTATGTGAAGATTACATCAAGTGGTTCAGCTATCCTTCTAAGTTTAACTTGTTGGTTACTGAGCTCAACACTATACACCATTAATAATGGGCGAGTATATAGAGAGATGTTCAGATCAGGGAATGTGTCGCGCAATGGGTTTGCATGTACCAAAGGAGGAGATAGTATACCTAGCGCAAGTCATAATCATGTATATCATGATCATTACATGTATCGTGAATCTGAGTATAGAGAATGGTCAGCCATGTATCTGGATATTACTTCTGAGTAGTTACTAAGGATATGTATTACCCAGTCCACGCATTAAGATGTTAAAGATACCCCAACCGTCTTTGGAGAAAGAATGAGGACCAGGTTTTACATGACTCTTCTGAGCAATAGTAGTATGCAGTACTATCCTAACCATAATAAAAACAAGTTTAGAACGCAGCTACAGATGCCATTGTCATTAGATGGCAAGTGGGAAGTGGGAATCTCAAGTGTACTATATCTCAGGAACTGACTTACTATTACTAGAGAAAGTTATGTACGAATATATGCGTGGAGTAAAACAAAGAAGAAGAAGAAGGATGAGGAGGAGGATGCCAAATCTGGTATTGTAGTAAATGTTGGTAAACCAACACCTGTTGATCTGGACAAACTTAAAAGAGGGCCACAGAATGATTAACCTAGCACTCAGAGAAATAAGCGTATTCGGTGTAGCTTTCTTGAACTTCGCAAATCATATATTATAAAAGTACCAAAGGGATACTATGCGGTGAAGAATATGGTAGACTATATAAATGGACAGATAGAAAATCATCAGAAATTTAAGAATAAAAAAATCTTTCTCAATTTTTATTTACATCACGTGATTCTTGTATCTCTTATGATTAGACATAATTATGGTATTAAGTTTGGCCCAGAAGTGTCTAATTTAATTGGCTACGATGAAAAAATACATACAGGACCAGTAGAAGCATTAAAATGATTTCGAAAAAAGTCACCAAGGTGGACCAACGACAGCATATATATATATATATATATATATATATATATATATATATATATATATATATATATATATATATATATATATATATATATATATATATATATACTGCAATGTTGTCTCTCACAGCATAGTAGGTGAAACGTCAGCACTACTGCTCAGAGTGATTCCACTGCCTAGTACTGATGGTGGGAAAGACATATGCCAGTGGACGTTTTCCCGTATTCAGTATCACTCTGTGTCAAAGAACTACATCAATACAATAGGAATACTTATAACTGATAGGTCAGGCTCAAATATACCATTCGAGGATGGAGCGGGACTGCGTGTACCCTGTCTACATTTCAGATGATGATGATGCGAAGATTGAGTAATGCTAGTGCCTTGGGGTGGTATTATGCCAGTCAGGCGGGTTATGGATGCATTCCAATATGTGTAGGTGCACCATACCAGGCCGGCCATGGGTTAGGTAATATTCTAGGTGGACCACTACTCTCAGCAATACCTTTCAAGAAAACTGGTGCCAAGAAAGTGAGTAAACAAGCTCTTTGTGCAGGAGTTGGGCTAGCAGAGGATGTAATGGTGGGAAAGAATGTTAAATCCTCATCGAAAACAGCACATGGTGTAGCCGGGGCTCTGATACCAGAGGCTGTAACAGCTGTACGTGGAAGATTAACCAAACCTAAAAGGATGAGTAATGTACGAAATGCTCAGTCAGCATGCATGACACCGATGAGGAAGTGACGCAATAAATGTCAGAGAAAACATGCTGATATCTTCAATTGTCTAAAACATGGAATGTAGTCATGCATGTGAGTGTTCAAAGAGAAAGTTGGACATTTTTCAGAAACGTCCCATAGTAACGACATTGGAGTCGGCAAAATGGAGACAGATTCAACCTGTATTGAGCTTATCAGATTATGGACTGATCGAGTTTTACATCAGCAGACCGTTGGACAGATATTTAGTTCTTACCAAGTCTTACATCTCGATTAAAGTTATGTTAGTCAAGCTAGATGCAGCTGGTACTGTGACACAGCTCGCCGTTGATGAACAATGGGTCCTGTGAATAATCTCCTTCATACAATGTTCTCACAAGTGGATGTTATTTTTAATAGAAAACATGTCAGTGACTCGAACGAAAATTATGCTTACTGGTCTTATTTTGAAACATTGCTTAACTATGGAAGCGATGCCACATCCTCGCATCTCCAACTTGCTGGATGGCGAATGGACGATGCTGGTGAATTTGATAATATCGCTGATACTAACTTAGGATTTGAAGCACGCAGAAAAATGATGGCTGAAAGTAAGACAGTGCAATTAAATGGTCGCATACACACTGATATGTTTCTGCAGGATCGATTTCTCATTGGATCTGTTGATTTGATATTACGCCTGCAGCGGAGTAAAGATGCTTTTGCCATTATGTCTACAGATGATCTCAAACCTAAGCTGAATTTATTGTCGGGTAACTTATTTGTACATAAAATTATCCCATCCTCTGATCTGTTAGTATCACACACAGTTACTTTGAGAAAGATGAGTGCTACATACCATATTCATCGTGTTGTATGTAAACTTTTTACGGTACTGAGTGGAGTTATGAGCATGGATAGAGATAATATATTTATTGGACAGCTTCCTACAACAGTATTATTTGGTTTTGTATCAAATGACGCTTATAATGGCGCTGTTACTAAAAACCCATTCAGGTTTTATAATAATAAAACTACCTACGCTACATGCTATATTAATGGGGAAGAGGTAACAACATCGCTAATATGACCATCATTTAGTGATGACATTTACTCTGATGGCTACTTTTCGCTGTTCAGTGGTACTGGAGTGCTATTTAAAGACCACAGGTGCCCGATTGATAAAGCACACTTCAGATATGGCACAACACTATTAGCATGGGATTTTACCCCTGATTTAGTTGATTCAGAGCACTGATACCCTATATGTACTGGGTCGTTAAGAGTCGTCTTCCATTTTGGGGCAAAATGGGGACAGTTTCAACCTGTATTGAGCTTATCAGATTACGGACTGATCGAGTTTTACATCAGCAGACCGTTGGATAGATATTTAGTTCTTACCAAGTCTTACATCTTGATTAAAGTTAAGTTAGTCAAGCTAGATGCAGCTTGTACTGTGACACAGCTCGCCGTTGATGAAAAATGGGTCCATCAGTCCATCAGTCATCACAACAAATGTGATTTGCTATGCTGAATTTGATAATACGATAGAAATCGGATCGGACCTTAATGTATTAACAGATTATTAAAAAATGCTGAATACATTTGAAATAGAGCATCTATTATTCGACAAAATGCATGAACACTTCCTCAGAGTTTTTCCAATTGACAATGTACCAGTTCATATTAAATATCGTCCATCTTCATTAGTGATACACATGCATCCCAGTAATAAAGGCGGGCAGCACTGGGTCACTGTTTATTACACATCGAGTAGAAAAGCAGAATACTTTGACCCTTATGGAAGACGCCCTTCGGACAGAAGAATCAAATGTACGCAATGGACATCGTGTGTGTATTTATTCCTATAATGCTGAATGTGTTCAACCGGCACTGACGACAACATGCAGATATTATTGTGTATATTTCTTATATTACTGTTCGAGAGGTGCAGACATGAAGCATATACTATGGATGCTAAGAAAACATAACAGAAATGATGCGAAAGTGAAACGTTTAACTCTAAGAATGAAAGAAAAAATGCGAAAAATAGGAATGGATAATTAATAATAATAATTATTGTTTCTCACATATTTATAGAATAATTGATGCCATTAAATGTTGTCACTAATTTGGAGCATAAATACACACAGCTAATTTGTAGCATAAAATACACAGGGCACAGTTTATTATTGTATTTTCTTATTTTGCTTCGATGTGTCAATAAAATGAAATACAATAAAAAGAGTGTATTATTTGATCTCCTCCCCTTATACTGTCGCCCCAAAAATTGCAGTGTAATATGCATGCATACTAATGGAATGATATCATGTTTATACACATGTGAATATTTTTTAATACTAATTTGACATAGGA
The DNA here is from genome assembly GCA_034401795.1 of Chaetoderma sp. LZ-2023a. Taxonomy (NCBI): domain Eukaryota; kingdom Metazoa; phylum Mollusca; class Caudofoveata; order Chaetodermatida; family Chaetodermatidae; genus Chaetoderma; species Chaetoderma sp. LZ-2023a. The sequence goes on from CM067374.1 coordinate 134,467,506, forward strand.
AGCTACAATTCACGCTAGTTTCAAAATATTCACCTATACCAACCAGCTGTGCACTATTCTCATGATTGGTCGAGATAGGGTCAAGTGTCACATTAATCACTGACATGAAAAAATAGCACACATCTGGTCACCTGCCATTCATATGTGAACGCTATCATTTGTGCAGTATGCCATTATTCAAAAGTCATGTTCGATCACATAGGAAGCCACTTAGTTTCAAAAAATATTTTTAGCCACGAAGGGGTGGGGGGGGGGAAACGCAGCCACCCACATAATTAATACTTTAAACACACATATGTCATTTAGCGAACAGACAGCATGTAGCTGGACATTTAGAACAATAGTGGACACCTGCATGAACAATAGCAGGCTACCCGCTCATTTAGAGCAACAATAGCACACAGCGTCCACCCGCTCATTAGAACAACCAATCAGAACGCAGTATTTAAATAGGTCAAGAGCTCATTTGTATAGCAATAGCACACATCTTCCCCCTTTACTATTGATGTAGGGATACATGCTTTACAGGAATGAACGTACATATTTACGGTTGCCTGTTTGTGCGAGACCATATAGACACCCACCTCGCAATTGGTCCCTCTTCCCTCTCCCCTCATTCCCCTGTTTTTATACGACATGGTATTACTATGGAGTAAACATTAACTAACAATTGTAACTTGGGTGATGTAGCCGCCAATCTGTTAATATTGTTGCGATGTGTCCACATCTGATTATATATCCTGTCATCTGGCTCAGACCACCGACAGGGTAAATGGGTACCCTATACCAGAATAATTGACCAGCTGGTCGCAAGCATTGCTAACCTGGATGGGCCTAGTTTCACCTTCCCACCACCATTTTTGCAGCTTCATCAGCGGCTACATGCGAGACCTGTTGACAGATGAATTACCAGCATGGATTCATATAAGTGTTATGCGAGACCTAATCATCATTGTGGGCATTATAACTGTTAATATCTTTTGCCACAACCTAAACCATTCGTCACCTTCGATATCCCGAGGGATTCACATTGGAAACACATTCACTTTCACCAGGTCGTATCTATCCCTCAACTGGGGAAAACCACTCACAGAGTCTCCATCGCCTTTACACAGGATCGGTGTCCTGATCATATTCCGTGTATTTTATCCACCGGTGTTTATGTGGTAATTTATACTAATAGAAATTGAGATGTTATTTCTAACCACATGAGTACTAATAGCGTTCTAGTGGCATGGGCTCTGATGGCTATGAAAACACCAGGGAAACCAGTGCATAGGATTCATGCTGGATACTCATCCCAAAAGGCATCATGTTTCAGCTCAATACACTGGCCAATACACATGCCAACTCATCCCAAAAGGCATCATGTTTCAGCTCAATACACTGGCCAATACACACGCCAAATCTTGCACATGTGTAGATTCAGACACAGTAACACTGACACATCCAATCAATCAATGGCGTGAGAATATAATTCATCCTCTGAAACAGTACACCGGCCAATGCTACGAGTGTGGATATGCTCCTTCTGTTTATTGGTTCGTTTGCATCATAATAAAGTAATAATAATAATATAAAATGACAGTCAAATAAAGAAATATGACTGTCTTCTCAACCAGTTCACCAGACCAACACTCCGACCCCTACTCTAAGGAAGTAGCTACGGTTCAGGAGCTAAATCTAAAAAATGCCTAGAAACATGGTTTCGTAGTACACCAAGTACTCGGAATGTTTGACTCTGTATTCCATTAGCTTGATGTGGTGGACACATTCTAAGTACAAGAAAATCTTGGCATCACTAGGCAGGGACATACCAATTTACCTTACATTGTGTGAATGATTTTTTGTTTGTTATCAAAATAGTAAATTCTGCAGACACACCTAGCCAAACATGTTCTCCATCAGGTACGAACACAGTTTTAACCGGGATTGATCATATTTCACGTAGGCATATGTCAGAAAACTAGCCTTCAACATTGTTATTTTAATAATGATGTACTATAGGAACTGGTTGCGACTAATGGTATAACGACTAAATGTATAACGGTGGCAGAATAACTCCATATTTTAAAATTTTTAGTACACTTATTCTTCCGAATGATGTACACAGTACATGACCACGTGTGCTATTATATCATGCAGAGTTATCATAAATGTACTTATTGTATTATAATAGAAACGGTTAGTCATTCATGGCTGAGTAATCTTCAGTAACTATAATTTGAATGTTGGCACATAATTCGCCTCCCTTGAAAAAGCAACTTTCAGCACATAATAAATTGTTTGTCTTGCATTGGCACACATCTGCCTATCTACATACTGATTTATGATTTCTTTCTAAGACTTTGATTGTCATGTTCCAATCTACTGGAGTGAGTCTACGTGAGAGCGTGCAAATCAACATCACTCCTGTCAAATCAACATTTCTGGAGTTGTATCCATAATTCGTCGATCAATGAGTTCTCGTTCAGAAACCACATTCTGTAAATTTTCCCCAGTTTTTCTGATTTCTTCTGTGCTTTTCTGGAAAATGCTTTCAAGTTAATTGCGACAAGGTATCCCATAAGCTCTTACAGTTAGTGTTAATGCACGACTGAATAAATCTTCCCATATTCCCCTTACCAATATACTCAGCGCACACAAGTCGCTTGACAATTTCAACTGAGAATATAATTACAGTTGCATTGCTCACAATTGGAAGACCCTCGCTATTATCATTCCCTTGATATGTTAGTCGATTCATCATTAGTTCTAATCAGAACACTGAGAGAAGTTTCCTGCACATCGAATTTATCGCTTTTCGATCGCTGAGTCACCATTTCCTTGTGTTTGCATGCGTGCATCTTTGTCCACACTTGATGAAATGACAGAAATAAGTGACTGGCTGAACTATTTCTATTCATGACATGTTCATGTACATGTGGTTGTGTACTTGGAAGTTGCTGCATACCAGCAATACACATTGGCAGTTACAATGCACAGTCTGTGCGTGGACGTACGGCGCGATAGCAGCAGTAGCAAATGTGTGTGTCATTCATTCATCTTAGCTCTGATGATTACAATCAGTAGATCTACCAAATATAAGAGATTCAGGATGAAAAAAGAGGAGATTTTAAATTTGTTTGTCTCTAAAGGATGTGTCTAAGTCTCTAAGCTGTTCTTACATTTGTTTGTAACACGCCATGACTGCTCGGACGCATCAAGATTCTCTCATTGGCGTACTCTACCTCTGTCTTTTTAATTCTACTTGTTGTTAAGCTCATTTCGAAAAGGAATGTCATTGTAAGCAAATCATTGCTTCATGCATCAAATTTCTTTGGTCCTGCCTCTTCCACTGCATGAATTCCCCGTGAGTAGAGTAGAGAGCGTAATGCTTCTGTGGGCTGTCTGCTATGACGAGATCATCTACGTTGGAGGGAGGTCGTCATCGAACATCTTTCCAGAAAGAACTAAGTCGTTAGGGCAATGTGAAAGACACCCATTCTGGCAGCGCTTATGATCATGTCGATAGTCACTTACAGGACTGGCGGTATGATCAGCGAACGAAAAGAAGAAGAAGACACCCATTCTGGCAGCAGTGTCTCTGCATCATCGCCGTATCGTCACTGAATTCAAACTGCCTTCAAATATATTGTTAAGTTGAATGTAAAAACGGAGTCATTCTATCCCAGTCGTGCCGTCTGCTATGGTAAGGTGATGGCCAATGTACATAAGACGTAAGCCAACACGATATACAAGCACATTGAAACCACTTTCACTTAGTTATTGGCTGTTTCCGTGGCTATTATTGGTATGGCATGCATAAAACACTGTCGGGAACATTCGAATAAAGCCCATGCAGCGTCCATGATAAATGCGTCTGCTTCCTGGGTACTGCCACACTTGGACCACTACCTCTTGATAAAGTTTATGGATGACATCAGAAACGGTCGTTTAACAGAATGGGATCTGTATTTTCCTATGCTACCAACCACGTTGTAAGGGAATGCCCTATGTATTTGCCTCGCTCTGGTCCTAGATATAATTGTATTGTTTGCTACATCAATAGACTGGGTGGCATATGTTTTGTGCTTAGCATCTAACGATTCTTCAATTATATTATTGTTTTTATGCCAGCATGCATATGTAGTATTATATTCTGTATCACACGATATCCAGTGTTTTAGCTGATCGATAGCAGCATATCGAGGGTTTTCCCTTCCATGTGTTGTAAAGAATAGCTTCGGTAGCATTTCTTAGGACATCTCTACCATGTGTTTCACATATAATGCATTTTCTCCAATCAGCCATCGTAATGCTCTTCGCTGAAAGAGAACGAAAAGATACTCCATTGTCCCAACTAGTACTATCCATATTCACATAGCTGAAATTATAAGGCAAGGAAGTGTATTCACTAAATGGCGAATATCAATTGATTATATAGACATGGTTTTAACCCTTAAGGTGCTGCACTCAAAAGCATAATTTTACAAGAGCTGCTGAAGCTGATGCAGATTTTCTTCTTAGAAATATGCACTGTTGAAAGATGTAGCTGGCATTACACTGTTCGGTCTTACTCATCACAATGGCATGTATTTGGGCTTAAAATAAATTGCTCTATGAGCCTCCAATATGCCTTTGACCTTTAATTCTGACATTTGCCCTATTGATCATATATGTACCTCGGAGATTGGAAAAATCAAGACCAATATATGGTGACTCCATCGCAATCCACATTGACTTATGGTGTGGATATGTCTATGGAACCAAGAACCACGATGCAAATTAACCAGCGTATTGAATTACTGATACCACACTTGCTTAGTACAATACGGCTGATAGATACTACCCAAGGTAAGTGCAGACCTTCTGAATACTGAGTGTGCCATGCCATCAATATTGACCGGACATTAGCTCCTCGACTACGACCAGAATTAGAGGTATTTTGTCCGTACCTCAGACTCGGGTGACAAGCTGACACGACTCCTTGTCTCAGTTTATGATAATAACATAGTATACAAATATTATATTTATTAAAGCCAATCAATGTATTATCGTGCTCCTCAACAACATACAGAAAATCATATCGAACCTTATCATATGCCACATCCAAGAAAGATTGATGATTTCACTGGATCCTGTCATAATGCTTCTAAACGAGGATGCAGCTGGGCAGACATTGTATGGGCGCAACAGGTGCTCGTGGGATTTCCACAAGATGGGCATTGCCATGCCATGGGCCTTGATATAATTAAATACACACAGACCCTAGATGTACTATACCAGGCCAGTTGCAAAGAGATTCTGGGAATTCGCTCTATTGGGATCCAGTGGATATAAAGCTAGGGGAGGACGTCATTGTATAAATATGTTAAGTGTGTAAATGGATAAAAGTTGCTACCTGATCTGTTCAATATATATTCACGTTGCATGCCGCATTCTTAGTATCCATATGCCATGGAGAAGAACACATCGACTTCGAACGTGGAGTCTAAACGAATGCCACTAGGGTATCTTTAATAACTAATTGTTTCATTAATTTCTTCATTTGTTCCATTTTGTTTTAACCTCTCTCTTTGAACTTTAATTATTTTTATCATGTATTTATTTCAGAAGAAGACAGTGAAATACGTAATAGTGCATAGTAGGAATCTTACTACGACCAACGTCTCTGGTCCCAAGAGCTATATTTCAGTACAAAAATGTCTATGAGACAGCGGCCGGCGGACTCATGTGCGCTAAATTAATATCAACTAGCTTCTATATCTAGTTGTCATGCTAAAGCCAGTCCAAGATCAACTGTTACACATGCTATTTTACATATCAAGTAGACAATGTGTGCATCCCGTTCAAGTTAGTATCTTCTCGCCTTGGCACCATATTCTATCATAATGTAGTTCTTGGCTGATGGTCACGCTGAATCGCAACTTGAGCTACGGCTGGTACTGTTGGTGTCCAAAGTTGCGCCATTGCGTTATCTACCAAGTGTCCATGATTAAGGCAGCATGCTGTGTCTGTGTTCAGCCGATGGTCAATCATCAAATAGATACACACTGGCTGGATATGGCTACGGAAATATATAGGAGCTCCTTGAACAGGGCTGAAAACTCAAATAATACATGCATGTGTATGGGTCATTCGCAGATATGACTTGGTTATATGTTTCGGTGCAGATAGTAGCTGCTTGTGTATCGCTGCAGACAGTAACTGGTCATGCATCGTTGCATACAGAGATAACAGCTGCATGTGTGTCGTTGCAGACACAGATAGTAACTGGTCACGTATTGTTGCCGACACAGATAGTGGCTGCTTGTGTAGTGTTGCAGACACCGAGAGTAGCTTCTTGTGTAGTGTTGCAGACACAGAGAGTAGCTGCGTGTGCATTGTTGCAGACACAGATAGTAACTGGTTGTGTATCGTTGCAGACACAGATAGTAGCTGCTTGTGTATCGTTGCAGACACAGATAGTATCTGTTCATGTATTTTTGCAGACACAGATAGTAGCTGTTTGTGTATTGTAGCATCCAGAGATAGTAGGTGCTTGTGTAATGTTGCAGACACAGATAGTAGTGGTTTGCGTAATGTTGCAGACACAGATAGTAGCTGTTTTCTGTATTTTTGCAGACACACATAGAATCTGTTTGTGTATTGTTGCAGACACAGACAGTAGCTGCTTGTGTATCGTTGCAGACACAGATGGTAGCTGCTTGCGCATCGTTGCATACACAAATAGCATCTACCTGCGTATTGTTGCAGACACATATAGTAACTGGACATGTATAGTTGAAGACACTTAGTAGCTGTTTGTTTATCGTTGCAGCCACATGTAGAAGCTGCTTTGTTGAAGACACACATAGTAGTTGTTTGTGTATTGTTGCAGACACACATGGTAGCAATTTGTGTATTGTTGCAGACACACATAGTAGCTGGTCATGTATTGTTGCAGACACAGATAGTAACTGTTTGTGGATTGTTGCAGTCACAGATAGTGGCTGCTTGTGTATTGTTGCTGACACAGATAGTAACTGTTTGTGTATCTTTTCGGACACTGATAGTAGCTGTATGTGTATTGTTGCAGCCACAGATAGTAGCTGCTTGTGTATTGTTGCAAACACAGATAGTAACTTGTCATGTATTGTTGCAGACACATATGGTAGCTGTTTGCGTGTTTTTGCTGACACAGATAGTAACTGTTTGTGTATCTTTGCGGACACTGATATTAGCTGTATATGTATTGTTGCAGCCACAGATAGTAGCTGCTTGTGTATTGTTGCAAACAAAGATAGTAATTAGTCATGTATTGTTGCAGACACAGATAGTATCTGATTGGGTAATGTTGCAGACACAGATAGTAGCTGTTTGTGTATTGTTGCAGAAAGAGTTATTAATTGATCATGCATTGTTACAGACATAGATAGTGGCTGCTTGGGTAATGTTGCATACACACATAGAAGCGGGCAGTGTATTGTTGCATACACACATAGTAACTGTTTGTGGATCGTTGCTGCCACAGATACTAGCTGCTTGTGTGATGTTGCAGTATCGGACAGTAGCTGTTTGTGTATCATTGCAGCCACAGATAGTAGCTGCTTGTGTATTGTTGGAAACACAGATAGTAACTTGTCATGTATTGTTGCAGATACATATAGTAATTGGTCATTTATGGTTGCAGACACAGATAGTATCTGCTTGCGTAATGTTGCAGACACAGATAGTAGCTGTTTGTGTATTGTTGCAGACACAATTAGTAACTCCGTGTGGATTGTTGCAGACACAGATGGTTACTGCTTGTGCATTGTTGCAGGTACAGATAGTAAGTATTTGTGTATTGTTGCAGACGTAGATAGTAGCATCTTGTGTATTATTGCAGACACAGATAGTAGCTGCTTGTGTATTGTTGCAGACACACATAGTAGCTGTTTTAAGTATTGTTGCAGACACATATAGTAGCTGGTCATGCATTGTTGCAGACACAGATAGTAACTGTTTGTGGATCGTTGCAGTCACAGATAGTAGCTGCTTGTGTATTGCTGCAGACACAGATAGTAACTGTTTGTGTATCATTGCAGATACTGATTTTAGCTGCTTGTGTATTGTTGCAGACTTAAATAGTAGCTGTTTATGTATTGTTGCAGACACAGATTGTAGCTGTTTGCGTATTGTTGCAGACACAGATAGTAGCTGTTTGTGTATTGTTGCAGACACAGATGGTAGCTGTTTGCGTATTGCTGCAGAGACAGATGGCAGCTGCTTGTGTATTGTTGCAGAGACAGATGGCAGCTGCTTGTGTATTGCTGCAGAGACAGATGGCAGCTGCTTGTGTATTGTTGCAGACACAGATAGTAGCTGTTTGTGTATTGTTGCAGACACAGATGGTAGCTGTTTGGTTATTGTTGCAGACACAGATAGCAGCTGCGTGTGCAGTGTGCACTGTCTCGAACCTGCCTTTTATGTCTAAGCTAATCGAGAAGGCGGTGTTCAAAAGATTATCAGCTCATGTAAGTGACAATGCGTTATATGAACCGTTTCAGTCAGCGTACCGTCAGCGTCATAGCACGGAGACTGCTCTATTATGCGTCCTCAATAATATTCGAGAGGCGGTAGACAGAGGTAATGTGTCATTGTTGCTACTCCTTGACCTCAGTGCCGCATTTGATACGATAGACCATCATTTACTTATGTCACAATTGAGTAGTGTATTTGGTTTACAAGGCACTGTCTGGAACTGGTTTCACTCATATTTATCCGATAGACACCAGTCTGTATATATTAACGGCACACTTTCAGAACCAGTCAACCTCGTGTGTGGTGTGCCTCAGCGGTCTATTCTAGGTCCGGTGTAATTTACACTCTACACACAACCACTTGGATCGGTTATTGATCAGCACAACATTATGCGTCACTTCTATGCTGATGACACACAGCTTGTCATTAGTTTTGAACCTTCAACATGTACTGCACGCTTAGCAACAAGTCAGCTCAATATGTGTTATATAGACATTAAAGAGTGGATGACTACAAACATGCTGAAACTTAACGATGAAAAGACTGAAGCTCTGTTAGTCGGGCCAGCAAACCGACGTGCTAAGACTGACCTATGTGACATCACAGCTGGAAATAGTCAAATAAAGCTGTCAACTGTCGTAAAGGATCTTGGTGTATACTTAGACAATGAACTGACTATGGATAAACATGTTAGTTACATCTGCAAAGTCTGCTATTTTCAATTGCGCAATATCGGCAGCATCAGGCGCTATATCACAAAAGAGGCCGCGATCATGCTAGTACGAGCATTGATAACGTCGCGCCTGGATTATTGTAATAGCCTCCTGATTGGCGCCTCAAAAGAACTTATTCAGCGACTTCAGGTGGTCCAGAACACTGCAGCGAGAATCATATCCCTGTGTGCCAAGCGAGAACACATTACTCCGGTCCTACATGATTTGCACTGGCTCCCCATTGTGCAAAGAATAACTTTTAAGACACTATGTCTGACATACCAATGTGTATCTGGCACAGCACCAGCCTATCTCTCTGACCTTGTACAACCTTACATTCCTGGTCGCTCTCTCAGATCTGCAAATCTAAATCTACTAAAAGTACCTAAGGTCAACTCTAAAACATATGGCCATAAAACTTTCTCTTTCACTGCAGCTACCGAATGGAATAACTTACCAAATGAAATTAGAAACTCATCAACTTTAGAAATCTTTAAATCCAATCTTAAATTCTATTTATTTCAAATAGCATATCCATAGAATACTTACGCGCGTTAGCGCTTAGAGCATGCAGTTGCATGGATTAAGCGCTCTAAAAATGTACTATTATAAATGTACTATTATATTGTGTATTGTTGCAGACACAGATAGTAGCTGCGTGTGTATTTTTGCAGACACAAATAGTAACTGCTTGTGTGTTGTTGCAGACGCAGATAGTAGTTGTTTGTGTACTGTTGCAGACGCAGATAGTATCTGCTTGTGTATTGTGCAGACGCAGATAGTAGCTGTTTGTGTATCGTTGCTGATACAGATAGTAGCTGTTTGTGTATTGTTGCAGTGACAGATAGTAACTGATGGTGCATTGTTGCAGACACACATAGTAGCTGCCTGTGTATGCTAGCATACAGGGTTGCAACATGGGATGTTTGTATATATGGGTGCAAACCCAGATATGATACGATCTCGCTGTATATGGTTCCAATCATAGAAGGTAGCTGGTTGTGTATGATCGCAAATACACACATAGGAGCTGGTTGTGCAAAGCTTATAGTGGGCAGGCATTTGGCCCACCATATCCCTGCAAATACAACTGTAGTAGCCAGGGTCGTATTCAGTGTCGAAACGGCTCGACCGAGAGATGTAGACCTACAGACTGATTTGAAAGTTCGTTCTCTAACAACTGCAGAATATAGTATACATTTAAATATTATGCTGCATATGACATCATCGATTTTCTGACAAACTGTTTTCAAAATAGTGAGCAGTTTCGGTAAGTTTGAAAACAAGTTCCTCAACATCAGAAACCGGTTAAATACAGCGATCTAAATTATAGTTGGCTATTGATCGATAGTCATATGGCTAGATATACCCATTGAATCCTCAAGTGTATGGGCTACTATTTCCGCGAAATTCTTATGCAATAAAACAATAACAGTCGATGACATGAACTTCATATTGATCGGTTGCTTTCTGCCGTCTCGATATCTCGCGTCACTGACAACGCACACATTTGCCATAAACACGCATTTGGTAATATTCCGCAAGCTCTGGACAGATTACGGCAATTTTAAAGCGAACTAGACGTCATTGTGCAGCAAACAACGTACAGAAACAGGTAATTTAAATTATTGAACTATTTGAAAAGTATAACACTGGCTAGGCTATATAGATGATTAAGTACAAAAATGTAATATTGAATTATGTGTGTTTAATTTAACGAAACCTTCACTGGTGGATATAAATGCGTTTTGGAAAATTCTATTTTATTTTGGTAATTGAATGGTGTCAATGTATTGTTACTGCGTACTGTTTTCTATACAGATATTCCGGACCGGTCACCCGTACCTGTTATTATTAGATATCTTTCTGTAAACATTTGGGCGCACTGCCGTTTCTTCACAATCTTAAATATCTTGAGACAGTTTAACAATTTCAGATGAAATAGTGATGCCACAAATTCTAAAATACCCGTTGCTCAAGAACCTCAAAAGACTCGAGGCCGGGAAACGCAAAATAAATTACAAGAACACTTAAAACAAATCCGCTCATTTGCGCAAAATTTCGTGAGATTTGCTTGCCAAAATTATGTTTTTAATTTAAGCGGCATCTTCATAGTCTCAGCAAACATAAAGATAGTGGTGGCAATTTAATTTTTACATTTACAGTTTATTATAAGGTCATTTTGAGGTCACTCAACGTCAGCGATCTGAATTGCTGAAAGCATAGACATGTTGCATATCAAATGAAAGCGCGTGGTGTCTACTATGCGGATAATGTGATTGGATCGATGGTGGAACCATCGCGTAAGAACGCTTCAATAAAAACACTATGGAAACACATTCCTTCAGTAAAACCTCGCATTGTTGAATATGGAGAGGAACCTTCGAGCACGAAATTGTCAAAGTTTTTGTAAACATGTGCCCAACATTGGTTGCATTTTAATTTATCAGCAATTTAAATGCTAAATAGAGTTTATCCATTGTTCGCATAAGAGCATCTAAACTAGGCATACATAATATGCAAATCAGGTCAATTTGGTCCGCATGATACTACTACAGCGTAAGTGACATTAAATATGTTTACAATAATGAAGTAACATTATTTATGTCTCTGTGCTAACTTTGTCTCCATATTGACATTAATTATTAGCTTTACATATAATTATTATGACATTAGTATTATTAGTATTATGGAATAAGTCAGTGTTTCTGTATTATGACTAATAAATGAAAAACAACATTAAAAGATCATCCTCATCATTTACTCTATAGTCCGATATGTTGCCACAATCTATGCACGTACACAGTGGCGTGCATGTAAGCTCATTCCTGGGGCATGCACTTTTTGATTTTCATTGACAGGATTCCTATCACCCACTCAAGCAAGCCCGAGAATAGCAGATGGAGCAAGTTACTCAAGAAACTCCACTAGTGACAGTTTGCCATCGGGATCCCCCACCCAATCCATTCTCACTGAGAAGTGGTATGTTTTGTTTAGGCTCCTGGTAAGATTTTTTCCCATCGACATAAAATTAGTCTTCTGTACATGTGGTTATAATGTAGCTGTTGTGGGTGGAAGTTTTTCACCTTCAAGGTTTTTGGTCCTGAAAAGCTCCCAACGCAGGTCATGGACAGTTTGACAGTTACTTTTAGAAAAATACGCCTTACAAAGAAAACCTTTTAGATGTTTGTTTTCGTCTAGACTCTGGGATCATCCAAACTTTTGAAATGTTTTAACTACATCTTCGTCAGGTTTTAGAGATAAAAGCTTCATTATCCATGTCCTTTCCGTTGGGAAATGTTGAATAATATCACATTCTGTGTGCACAGTCTGCACCAATGAAGTTGTGAAGGCTAATAAGTCCTCTAGACTTTGTTGGTCCATGTGCGTCGAATCTCTCTTGTACATCAATAGTTCCATTCAACTGTTCTTTGTGTGTCTGGGACCACACGTATATGTCTCTAACTGAACTACCTTGTGCTGTTGCATAAAATACATGAAGCGATATTTGGGAGCCAGCTCCATCACTCAGCACATGTTATCCTACATCTTCACACAGGCCCCACCGCCATACAGAGGGCGCACTTCGAAGAGACACGCCGAAGCCCTGCGCCATATGACGGCTGAGTCAGAATGTGGAGACCACCTGCTATGGCCAATTGCATCCTATAGGACTAAACCACCTGCATCCACCAGATATTCACCTACACGAGGCTCTACTAGTAGAAGATCCCACCATCACACCAATATAACCATCCACCATAGCACCAGCACGCACCATACCAGCAACCCCCACCATTGTGGTTTATACTTCAGTAGCCCCTGGCTTTGCTCCCATCGCACCAGCCCATGGCAACACGTGGATCATCCCCCCTAAATTCAGCGGGGAAGGTGACTGGGAGAACTACCGTTGCCAGCTCAAGATACTATCTCGAAACAATAGTTGGTCTGACCAACAGATGGAAGAATATCTGGCAGCAAAATTTATTTGGCGGAGCCATGCAAGTACTGACCGGTCTAGGTTCCACCCGTGCACTTCTTCTTCTTCTTTTCGTTCGCTGATCATACCGCCAGTCATGTAAGTGACTATCGACATGATCATAAGCGGTAAGTGCGTGGATCCATGGTTTATTAGAGTGCGTCATGCGGCCTGGAACCTCCGTCTTCAGCACTCGAGGTTTCTGTCAGGGTTACCTCACCCGTACCTCCTTTAGTCGCCTCGTACGACACGCATAGGATACGGAAGGTGTATTCTAAGCCCCACCTACAGGGCAAAGGCACCCGTGCACTCACTTACACTCTTCTGGAACTTGTCAGAGCGCTTCGGCGACACAGTATTATGGGAGACCAGCCATCTTCAACTTCAAAACTTGTGCCGGAAGCTGAACGAGACACTCTCAGAGCGAGTGAGCCAGATCCATCGACTTGTCAGTAGGGTGTACTCTAAAACCAATGCCGAATGTGTTAGGCATTTACAATTAGACACGTTCATAGATGCACTCAGTACTGAACCCGCCCTCAAGGAGAACTTATTTTTAATGGAATACAGCCATTTAAATGTGCTTATCACCACCGCTTTACGTATCGAAAACGTCTTGAAGCGGGAGAAAAACACTCGGCGCCAAAACCATCCAGCAAATATCATCGACCACGCCACCATCACCACATTAACGGACAACAGCAACAACATGGCACCAACAGAGAAGCTCACACATAGCACGCCGGATAACGGAGTTAACACTAATAATCAGACTAATAATAATCAGCAGAGAGGTAGAGGGCGGAGCCGAGGAAACTGTCTGCCTTCTGGCAATAGCAGTCCAGGCCATAACAATAACAACAACAATCAGTATAGGCAACAAACAAATGCATGGTTAGAGGAGATTACTGCACAAAATGGTATCCCTTTCTAACCTAATCACCACACTAAGCGCAACAGTAGCGCAAACCTCCACATGCACCATCACCCATGTGGACCAATGTTTTGAGTGTGGCCACACGGGCCGTTGGAATGGAACATGCCCTAATCAGCAAACTTGATCAAACCACAAGCTATCATGAACACCATCTCCACGCAAACCACAACACACAACACCTCCAACAAAAACAACCCCCGCCACCACCAAACGCCACCACACGACCCACCACCCTACCGGCTTCAGCCACTTAAGGTGACGATGCTACCTGCATTATCACAGGCAAACTACGCCGAGCCTGATGTCATCCCTAAATATTCTCTTCTTTGTAGGACGGCAATGGTAGGCTTAACGGCCACTGCTGGACCTACGTTTATATACACACAACCCCCAGACGCCATGCCACATACTCCTCTGCGGTCTGTAGTGGTCTGCAGCACATAATCAGCCACATCATCACTTACAGATGCAAACAGCGGCGACAGTCGTCCTATTGGTCCAGGTAATGAAGTGGCCTAGATAAAACATAAAAGAAAGGCCGTAAGAATAAAAGCCATAGGCGGTTTTTATGTGAGATGTTTTTATTGCACATCCCCAGCCCATAAAGTAATGTTCTGCCGAAAGTGGGCCGCTGAGCGCGTCTGTCCCTGCATGCTCCAAGGACAAATGCATGCACAACCACCACCAGTATGCATCCCTGAACCAGCAACAGCCACCACATCCACATCTCCACCCCGGCCCGTCTGATCCTGTGCAAAACAAGCAGCAGCGCAGACAGGTCGGCCCCTTCCTCACTCAGCCACTTTTACCATTAAGCAAAGCCATTTCCACACAGGCCACATATATAGAAACTACTGGCGTTCAAATAGGAGAATGACCAGCCAGCGTCAATAGAGACGCTGCCTGGTGCGTCTCGCAAAGCTATATATAAATGTGCTTGCCTGTTCGGCTGTGTGTCAACTAGCACCACCATCGATACTGGCGCATCCATTACAGTTCTCGACACGTGCCTCTATGAGAACATCCCACCTCATAAACTGCCAGCCATCAGACCCACTACCATATACCTACAAACTGGAACTGGAGTCTTTACATTGCAGAGAACAAGAATTAGACTACACGGTTGTCACACGCCTCTGGGGCGGAATCCTAATTGTATGATACCTGCCCGATACTATTGATCCCGGTCAGGACAATGAGCATTCAGACCCAGGGGGATGCGACGGCCATGTAGGTCTAATTCGTGTTCTCTTCAATGTACTATGGGTTCGGCGGAGCTCAAAATGTCAGCGCCGAGAAGGGCGTCATTCTTTGATAGAGGCAACCACCACATCTTGGATGAATTGCATCTCCTATATCTGTATGATGATATTAACTGTGTCTGCCACTTGGACATGTGCGCCATGTGCTATGGGCCACCGCGCAACACCTACACACCACCACACATACAGCCATGTTAGAGCCTGATTCAAACTACATGGCCGCCTCTTGATGTGCAAGTCCGCACATATTAGTATCCACCATTGGCAAAGACCATATTCCATTTTACGTCTTTATTGGCACAGCAGACACCATTATATTAACCCCTGGAGTTCGATATGGCCAGTTAGTGTAAGTTATCTCGGTGGAAACACCATCTAATCAACATGCATCATTCACATCCACTCCAAATGACCTTCCTGAGCACCGTCACGTTCTCCATTTATGCGCCACATTGGGGCTAAATAGAGAACAAAAACCTGGCGTGCGTTGTTTACTGTATATACAAGGAAAGTTTCTCATCATTTGATCTAGATCTTGGAGAGACGCACCTGGTATCTCCATTCTATGGACACCGGACATAACCGCCCAGTTCGGCAACCTGATCGGCGTCTCCCAATACACAAGGAGGTAGAGGTCCATGCCCAAGCACATAGAACTCATGCACCAATGAATAGAACAGGCGCACGAACTCGGACGTAACACATTTCCCACCGTACATCGGCATCAAAAAAACGTAGCATGGTCACTGAATACACGGGAATCCATATGGGGCTGGTAAAATGGTCTGGGTTCGCAACTCTCGACACTCCGCTAACGTGCCCAGTAAATTGAGTACCAATGGGAGGGCCCCTATCAAGTGATTGGTAGGAAGTTAGACGTGACCTACCACCTTCGTGCCTCTGATGGCCTAACCTCAGTCATCCACTTCGATTGGCTTAAGCCTTGTGTTGGTTCTGATCCAGAGCCTGAACGTGGCCCTGGTATGCTACTCAACACTGGCACTCAGACCGATGTTTATTCTGAAACAAGCATGTCCGACCTCAACCACCTGCATGACGATACAGATACAGCCACACTCCTACCAAGCCAGGATTCTGTCCAAACCACAGTTGATTATGAGGACGATGCCGAGACTCGCTCTGGACGTCTCCCTTCTCAGATCGGACATAGATGGTCGTGTAAGCCGTACCTGACGTCCTTTGTGTCTGGGTTGTCCAAGGAGAAGGGTGAAAAAGCTGTTCAACCTTCTTGAGACTTCCCATGCCACACCTCTTCATTTTATCATGCCGGATGTCCTAGCCTTGCTGTTTCGCCAGCTACGATACACATGGTAAATTGTTTAGAAGATGCATGGTCACTTGGATCCTCGCCATGTTCCCACAAACATTGGAAACAAGAAATTCAACAATTCTTCAGTCCTGTCCAACTCCCAGTCCCCCACCCCAACCGCCCATCCATTCCACCCCCACCAATTTCAACCACCATCCACCTAGTGCAAATGACGTAAACAGCATCATCGCGGAGTTTAAGACATTACACTGTCTCCCAACACCCCACCTCCATGCTAGAGGCTAGCCACGCCACTAGTGTTGGAGAATCAGAACCCGGTTCGCCAGCCATCCAGCATTCCTCTGGCTTGACTGGCAGCTGCCGATTCGGTGGACTGATACATACATTCTCAAGATAGTTGTTTTCGACTCATAAAATGGGCGAGTAAGGACGAAAATTGCACAACTTGAATACGAAACTCAAGTCCACATCCCTGTCCATCCCACGCCATGCACCCCCTTGAGCGATCATACACACAACATAGAACATAACGTCATAGATAAATACAAACAACACCACCCGCTCTCACATCTTTTATTTCATAACCAAACATAATGTGCGCCATTGGCACCACTCCCCGCCAGAACAAGATATTCTGACATCATACTTGTAGCCAAAGATTATACATGCTTTGAAAATATTTGACAATACGAGTTATCTCTGAAGCTATGAGAAGGAACCTATTCAAAGATGGTTCATTTTTTGTTATTCCTATAATGCTCCCAACAACTTTCAATTCTATAATTTCTTGCTTTTGTTCTAATGTCTGGTCGACAAACAGATTGAGACATGGTATGCTCGTGCTCTTAGCACATATATTACCACCGTTGAGTGCAGTCCAAGTTTCTGGACATTTTCTCTTCTTCTCGTACATTTGCGCAAGGTGTGGTGGCATTAATCGAGCATTATTATACAGATAATAGGCAAAGACGTATTTGAATTAGTCGTCGATGGCTGCTAGATATTTTTCCCAGTCACGTTGTCTGCGTGAGCGAATTAGATGTATCAGGCACTCTACTTGCTGTAAGTAGTTCATAAGGAATCTGCCTAATTGGCCATGTTGGCTATTTGTCATCGTCTCATTAATTGCATCAGAAAAGTGTGTACATAAATCATCGAACACTTTGGCACAGTCTTCATTAAGCTGGGGAAGAGCAGTGTGTAGATTTCTGACATTGTTCAAGCAGTGGGTCTGGTAGAGATTCACCAAAGAGGTCCTCATACATCATGAAGTAGCATGCTAAGAGACTCATTATACTCCACGCCACGTTTGGATGCTTTACCAGCAAATATCTGACGCAGAGTGGATGGGGAATACATATCTTCTCTATCTCTACTGTATCGAGACCACTACCTTCTATGTACTTCCCTAAAGCGTGGAGCCATCCAGGTCTCAGAAGCCAGTTTGCATTTCCTACACTAGACTGTATTTTGATGGCACTTTCAAAAAGATCCAAATCTAGCATAATCACAGTTTTCCCAGGGTCCTACTACAACAACTGACATATTGTGTGTTAACGACAGCAAGGGTCAAGTTCGACTCCTAACCATAGTTAGCTATAGCTAACTAGAGTACCAGTCAAACTAGCTAGTCAACTATAGTCAACCGAGCACCCTGACCTCGGTTCAGATGGTTAGTCGTATTTGCGTAAATTTCAAAATGGTGGACACCGATCGCTTGCCACGAATAAATGCGTATAAAAGTGTAAATATTTCACTAAATAACTTAGGTTTGATGAAATTATGCTTTCCCATTGTATGTCAATGT
The DNA here is from genome assembly GCA_034401795.1 of Chaetoderma sp. LZ-2023a. Taxonomy (NCBI): domain Eukaryota; kingdom Metazoa; phylum Mollusca; class Caudofoveata; order Chaetodermatida; family Chaetodermatidae; genus Chaetoderma; species Chaetoderma sp. LZ-2023a. The sequence continues at coordinate 134,485,982 of CM067374.1, forward strand.
TCCCAAGCCCATATTCCTTCCCACGTTATGCCATATGAACGCTTTTTGACGTCTTAGCGGACAAAAATAACTCATTTTCGTATGTCATCAAAACAGTATTCGGTATCCAGTTCCAAATTTTCTGCAGTAGTAATTCAATAGGGAACTGGGTACTTACGAACTATAGTCGACTACGATCAAGTTCGACTGGGCATAGCAACTGCGCATGATCAGCAAACCAGCAAACTGACAGTATTTAGCGAGTCGAACTTGACCATGGTGTATAGTGTAGCATAGTCTGCTGGTGATTGACAGAAAAGTGGTGCAATTACATCAGTGTTTGTTATTTTTAATTTGATTGTCATGTAACTGTAACACTAGAGAGTTAGGTGATGCCCATGTAGGCATCACACATGTGTTCTGAGCAGGGACGCTTCTCTCAGTAATTTCCAATATATTCAAAATATGTTGTGGTCTCTCCTGACAATCTTCACGTTCTTTGCTAATTAGATTCAAATAGTCCTGATTAGTATCACTGTAATCTAACACTGTAACATGGCATGAGTCCTGTTTAGTATCACTATTTGTCTAACACCATAACATGGCATGAGTCCTGAAGAGCATCATTATTTGTCTAACGCCATAACATGCCATGCGTTCTGAATGGTATCACTATTGTCTAACACCATAACATGGCATGCGTCCTGAAGAGCATCATTATTTGTCTAACGCCATAACATGCAATGCGTTCTGAATAGCATCACTATTGTCTAACACCATAACATGGCATGCGTCCTGAGGAGCATCATTATTTGTCTAACACTGTAACATGGCATGAGTTCTGAAAAGTAGCATTATTTGTCTAACACCGTAATATGGCATGAGTCCTGAAGAGTATCAAAATTATCTAACACCATAATATAGGATGGGTCTTCTATATAATCATTTGAGGCATTAAGAACATCTTCGGTGACAGGTCTTGCATCTTTACATAAGTAAGAGGCCAAAAGGTATGGCCGGTTTTTTATTATATACAGCTTTAACAATCCTGAGAGTGAGCCAATTTGATATGTCACACACTTGATAGGTTTGGTCACTACACAAGGTTGGGCATGATATAGTAGGCTGCTACCTCAAGTTGCATGGGTGTGACCTTGTCTGGAATAATCATAGGCAGGTTAGTAGGCTCACCATCATCTACATCCTCCGGGTTCAGGACAAGAACTGCACCATGTAGTGCGTTTTGGCTATCACATGTAATGTCGAGAAAATCAATGTTATCTTCTTCCAAAAATTATTGAATTGCCTTTCTTAACAGACTGTGATAAACAATATCTACCTGTTGACCTCATCTGTTCAACTACACCACATTCAACCCACATCTCTAGATTAATATCAGCACCATAACTGGCACGTATGCTAAGCTCTGATAATAAATTGATAAGCACTTTACTAATAGTTAATCTTCCGGAAGCCTGTGTTAAACGTTGTGGTTTATTTGAATATAGAGTGAACGTTACCATGAGAAATGTCTCTGCACACCACAAAGTAGTGTTTCCCTATACACGTTCTCTCACCGAGCTCCTCACATCAACTCCATTAGGTGATTGGTATGCTCGACATCGTAAACTTTCATTTGATATACATGACCGTAGTTTTGGGGTCACAACCTCAAATGACCTCAAATGACCTCATACACCGCTTAATTGTAAAAAATTAAATTGCCACCACGTTTTTTTCTATTTAGTGAGACCCTAAAGATACCATTCAAACAAAATAATACATTTCGGCAGACAAATTTCACGGGATGACATGGCTAACTAGACTATAACCACAACAAGTCACTCATAGCGTGCATACCACGGCTCAACGAATCACGATGGATGCTCGGTCTTCTCTGTGAAACTGTAGTGAAATGTCCCATCACATTTTTCCTACATTTTAAATATATTTTGGAATTTCTAATTAGAATCTTCTTGGGTATTGAGTGCCCGTGTTCATAAGAATCGAAGACCAAACGCTAGTATTGACACACTAGAAGACGTTAATACACTTAAGATGTTGTCATGCGGTCATTTTAGTGCAAAAGAAACAGAGTCATGATAAAATTGTCCTGGCCCGGTTCTGACAAAACATTGTATATAACAGTGCAAGGGAGGTGACACGGGCGCCATAATAAAGTATAAAACCCCATGTTACGTCCCCTACACAGAATACAATGAGCAAATTTCCCTGGTTATATTCAATTCCACTGCCAGACGCATATATATATATATATATATATATATATATATATATATATATATATATATATATATATATACACACCTGTGCAAAAGTTAAGCACCACCCTATTTTTACGCACATGCGAGGGTATATTCATGTGCTATGAAGAAAGCAATAGCATAAACATTTATATACCCATCCATCTTAGTGCAAGAGGTAATAATGCAACTAGAGGAATGCTGATTATGATGGTGGGGAAACACTGTATGTTTTTGTTTGAACTTGAAAACGAGGCCTGAATATGGTTACGTTGACACAACTGACAACTATTGCCCTACAGTTGACACACGTGGCTAGATTGTCATTAATGGTGTCTGAAAACGAAGTTTAACATCTGTGCACGAGTTTGAGACTGTCATTATTAATACCGGGTATATCCACCTTGTGCCTGGATGACGGCCTGGACACGACGTCTCATGCTGGTCACCAACCGACTGATACGCCATTGTGGTATTCGTTGCCATTCAAGATGGAGTGCGTCTGTTAATTCCTGTAGGTTCTGCACAGGAGGATCCCTCCTTCTCACCATGTTTCCCAGAATGTCCCAGATATGCTCAATCGGGTTCATGTCAGGGCTCCTTGCTGGCCATGGTAGAGTTTCGATGGCATTCTGGCGGAGGTATTCATGCACAGCTCTAGCACGATGTGGTCGGGCGTTGTCATCCATGAATATAGTGTGGGTTCCAGGTGCATGATTTACAAAATGAGGGACCACAACTCTATCCAATATGGAATCTTGATATCTTTGTCCATTTAGTGTTCCAGGTACAGTCAACAGATCCAGCTTACAATCAAATGAGATGCACCCCCATATCATAACGGAACCTCCACCAAATGGAACTTCTTCCATGATGTTACGTTGGTCGTACGCCGTGCGTCTGGACCTCCATACACGAGTTCGACCATCTGTGGCATGAAGCAGGAACCGACTTTCATCGGACCAGTGTACCCGTCTCCAGGATCTCATGTTCCAGTGTCTTCTTTCGTTGCACCACCTCAGACGCTCCTCTTTGTGGTGTGCAGTGAGGAGAGGACGTCTGACAGGTCTCCTAGCTTTCATGCCAGCAGCATACAGTCTCCTTTTGACGGTAGACATTGACACTCTATTGCGCGTTTCCCATTGCTGGCTGAGCACTCTGCTGTTGGTGAATGGAGATCTCCTAACAAGGCGTACTAGGGCTCGATCATCACGGGCAGTAGTCTTCTTCGGTCTTCCAGATCTAGGCCTGTCCTTCACCTCGTTAGTTTGCCCATGTTTTGCAATCAAACGACTGATTACAGTATGGTTAATGTTCAGCTGTCTTGCCAATCTCTCTGCATGACATACCAGTGTTATGCATGCCTATGATTTGCCATTTCACACGATCACTTAACCTTCGTCTTGCCATAGCGGTTCACAATCAAGAGCTAATTCTCTCTGTACAAATAAACCACGGTCATGAACACAAAATTCCTAATCTTGTCGCCTAAATCTGTATGTAATGTTCTACACCTCAAACTGGACTTTTACATAACTGAACACGTGTGCTGTTTCCCGCCACGCACGGACATCAAGCGGCGTGAAGTCATGCATGCATGTGCATTTCGTACTTGGAATTATGTCAGCTAACGCGGGGGACAAAAAGTATGGCAGCCTAGTTGTACCATCATGTTTCTACGTTCTATTGTTTTTGCTGGTGCTTAACTTTTGCACAGGTGTATATATATATTACATGTATTCGTTTGTGTAAGGCAATGTAATATATGTTTCAGATGTTAAATAAAATTGAATTGAAATTGAAAGTGTTTGTCCAGTCGATTCTCAAAGCTTTCAATGGTCAGGGCATTAACAATAAGGTCAGTTAGGTTATTCCATACTTTTGCTATTCTGTAATAAAGAAAACTTGGATATATTGTATTTAGCTCTCTGGATACATAATTTTTTACTATGACCACTGCTACGATTTCTTGAAGCAAATTTTAATATTGGTATTGTGTCTGAATCATCGGTATTCAACACCTTATATGTTTCAACCATGTCCCCTCTCAGACGTCTGTATGTGAATGTGGGGAATTTAGAGAACGTAACCTATGCTCATAACTGAGATTGGAAAATCCAGGGACAATCTTTTTGCCCGCCTCTGCACATTTTCCACAGATTATGTATGTTTTTAGCTCACCTGGCCAGAATGTCCAAGTGAGTGTATGCCGCGGCGACTATCCGTCGTCCATCCATCCATCAACTTTTTCTTTAAACGACTTCTCAAGAACTGCTAGGCCGATTTCAATCATATTTGTCAGGGAGCATCCTTAGGGCATACATATCTAAGTTTGTTCAAAGGAAGTCGATGGGCCAATTTTGCTGCTGGCCATCTTGGATTTTTGACGATTTTTGGAAACCTCTTTAAAAATCTCCGGAACCACTTAGTGGATCGATTCAAAACTCTCGAAATATCATATAAGACAAGAACTGAACCAAGTTTGTTCGAAGGAACTTGATTGGCCAAATGGTTTGGCGGCCATCTTGGATGATCTAGCTTTCGCGAAAACGACTTCTTCTGCAGAACCGCTGAAGGGATTGGGCTGAAATTTTGGGAGTATGATTATGGACTAAGGACTATTAAAGTCTGTTCATTGGAAGTTGAGAGGTTAAAAACATGGCCGCCGTTGACCAATCAAACTTTAGCGTGTTTAGCTGCCATATTCAATTTTTTTATTTGATGGATTTTGAAGCCAAAATTAGTTTTATTAACTCAGCTTACTTGCCAGTCAGTTGTCGTATAGCAATGACCCCACCCGTCTTCTATATAGCTGTCCATCTGTCTGTCCGTCACGTTTTGTTATTTCTTGACAGATTGACACCAAACGTGATCACAATATTAATGTCCGCAGCTAATAACTGTGTTGTGAAAATGTAACTGATAGGACGTCAGATTCCAGAGTTATCACCCCTTAAATATTTGCAGTCTCACTTTCATAGGGGAAATACAGATTTGTTCCCACCATCCACTAATTTATCACCATGTCAGATTGTATTGCCAAAGTAGGTTAAACAGATTAACCTTTCCATCACTGCCTAAATATTTAAGATATGTGTTATGTGCTCTGACATCTATGGGCGTAAAAATATTTTGAAATATATTTGATTGAAAGTTGTTGCTGCCTGAAAGTTGCTGCTGCAATGACTTTCAGTCAAATTATTTTCTAAATCAACTACAGCTCACCCTACCCCTGCTGCTAAATTGGCGATTCAGCCATATGCGCATGTGTTAAACGGATTGTGTGGTGGTGGGGAATAACCTGCTATAAAGACCACCTACCTACCGTTAGAGACCATTTTCTTCAATTGTATTTAAACCTCTAGTAACCATCTAACTGCTGAGCTTTTGCAGACGACATATTCCAAAAGTTATAACTCTGAACCTGATACATATTTTGCAAACAATTGGACTGAAAGTTGTTGATGGCTAAGCCGCCAACAACTTTCAGTCGAATTGTTTTCAAAATGTTCAACAAGTCAGGAGCTTTTAAAAATTGAAATTATTGGCTGCACTGGCTTGCAGCAGTGAGACAGTTAAGAAACCAGATGTTGTTAGCACTGATATCATCCATTTTTGCTTAAACATTGTTCAAAACCACTAATGCAAAAAACAGTCTAGAGATTGTTGTCAATATTTCGAAAACTAAACCATTTGACTGAAAGTCATTGGAAGTGACACCGATGGATTGAAGTGCCAATTTTCCAGGTGAGCGGTACAGGCCCATTGGGCCCCTTGTTTAAAGTGTGGATTCCATACTGCATGTGCAAATTCAATGTGGGCGTGGGGGGAGGGGGGCGGCGCAAAAAAGCTTTACATAATAGCAAACAGTTTTCTTTATCCAAATATTTTTAGGTCTGTCTAAAGAGGCCATGATACTGTTGGCTTTCTTGATTTTATTTTGAATGTGGTGATCAAAAGAGAGAGAGAGAGCTGATTCAAAGCAGGGATTCCACTAATTTCTAAACACAGGAAGTCCGGGACTTCCTGGGTAATGATGTTATGAGTCCAACCACGAAACATGGAAGGCTAAGATGGTTCAAATACATGCAATTTGGTTACAAACATTGTTTTTAGAGATGTGTGCGTAAAAAAGAGGAAGTCCAGGACTTCCTTAGCATATTTTGGGGGATTCCAAACATGAACTTTGGGAGTATACGACTCCCGGGCATCCACTAGTGGAAGCCCTGAGTCAAAGATGACTCCGCGATCCTTTTCGTTGTCCACATGAGATAGGGTATGGCTAGCATTATCATATTCAAGTTTGTATTGGAAATTCTGTTTTGTATATGTGTGCCTCTACCAATGGATAATACATAACATTTATCAGGGTTGATTTTTAACATCCATGTTTTTTACCACATTTCCAGGCTTGTTAGATCTGATTGCAGGTCATCACAATCAGATTGTTTTGTAATGTACTTGAAAATCTTTGTGTCATCTGCATGAAGACATACATGTAGACTGGATGATTGTATTATTTCAAGCCTGTCATTTATGTAGAGTACAAACAGAAGGGGGCCGAGCACACTGCCCTGCGGTATGCCCCTAGTCATGGCTGCCCATTGAGAGTATGAGTCGGTTATACGTACTCATCGATGCCTACCCATCAGCAAGGATGTAATCCACCCCATGGCTGGTTCTGTGATGCCATAACCTCCTAGTTTGTTAACCAAATGGATGTAAGGCACGGTATCTAATGCCTTCGCAAAATCCATAAAGATAATATTCACAGTGCCTTCCTTCTCTAGCATATTAATCCACTAAGACAGTTATTAACTGGATCAAGGTTGATCGTCCAGTAAGAAATCCATACTTACTAAAAAGTTTGGATTTCATATGGCTCATTATTTGTGTGAGCTAATAATGCATTCCATAACCTTGCACGCTACACTTATGGGTCTATAATTACTTGCGAGTTTGGAGCTGCCTTTCAAAAATGCTGATACATCGACCTCCTTCCAATCTCATGATACCGATTTTGTTCTTAGTGAAGTTGAGCATATGATTGACAAAGGTCGGGTACAGAGATTGATGGTTCTTTAAGAACTCGGGGATGTATCCCATCAGGTGCTGCGGACTTAAGAGGGTTTCAATTTGGTGAGCTGTGCTAAAACTTGTGCCTCAGTTACTTGTGCCTCAGTGTTTTTAAATGGGATGTTAATTGGTCTAACTGGAATGATTGGCAGGTTGTTGGGTGGTTCATCAGTGAAAATGGTTGAAAAGTGACATGCTAGAACCTCAGCTATTTCTGTGTCGATTTCTGTGCAATAAGGTGTATCTGGGTCTATCAGCAGCGGAGAAGTACCAGGTATCGTTTTAACTTTAGATTTGGTATACATCCAGAATTGCTTAGGGTTTGATTTGGCTGCTTTTGCTATATTATTGTAGTAGGATGTCTTTCTTGTAGAATTGGGACCAGGTGACATTGCCATGTTCTAAGTGTGATCAGATTAGGCTCTTGTACAACAGGACAAATGTGCCAGAATGTGAGATGTAGTCGAATGATCGTCTGATCATGCCAACTAATATGTTGGTTTTATCGGCTGCCTTTTCTGCATGCTGATTGAACTTAGAGAATTATCAACGTACACTAAGTCCTTCTCACATGTGGTCTCCTAGTACAATGGGCTGGCCACTTTCCTGCATGCTGTATTGGAATTTATCGTTATGTCTGCGTAGGTGCATAACTGAGCTGTCATGTATCTGACCCGTCTTTTAAGATATTCAAATCTTTTTTGGAGTGCATCATGTTCAGTTCTAGAGGTAACTTGGTTACATCTGCAAATAGCTTGTTCACGTTCTACTACTCCTGGCATGTCATTAATGAAGCAGATGAAAAGTACTGGTCCAAGCACACTGCCCTGTGGAATTCCTCTTAGCACTGGAGTCCAATTGGAGCATGATCCACTGATGGATCGTCAGCCCCTTCAGACGAGTTAGATTTCAAAATATTCGATAACGTTATTGAATGACAATCTTATGACCCTTTCACCCTCGCAACGATGAACTGCATTACATTTGAGCGTCGTAAGCAATGTAACTGTTTCCGTATGGAAGCGGCAGCCCTCGACTGAGTTAATTTCAAAATATTAACAACAACAACAACAACAACAACAACAACAACAACAACAACAACAACGCAACCTATATAGTGTTTGAAGCTCGAATCATCTTCCCTTGAGCGTGTAACAGGTATACATATATCCTGATAACATTTTAATATTTTGACAAATTTCGCTGAGGGCAGGATTCTCAGTAATTGGGAAGCAAGGCCAATAATGATTGAATCAGATTTAACCCTCAGGCTCATCAAGTTCTATGCTCTGGGGCAAGTTGATCAGGAAAAATTTAGCGAACGTAGCAAAACTATGTCTATTTTAACCCCGAGTGCTAGTTAAAGCATTAATTCACGAGCGTTGACGATTTTCTAAACGCTAAACGGAATTGTGTCAAAGCGGATATCATTGTGACGAAATATTGGTCATATGAATTGAATGAAAACTTCCCAGGAGCCGCCGTCAGACAACAAGCAGTCTAAAAATTGATCCATCGTAAAGAAATCTTGACTCTCTGAATTTTAAGGTAGAATTACCGAAACGAACACCCTCGGAGTTCATACACTTTGACCATTCATCATTAACCAGTTTACTGACTTAACTGAGATCCTAGCATAATCTGTACTTTGAAAATAATTTAACTTGCTATACGGTTGCGAAAGAGTCATTCAAGGGAAGTAATTTTAAATGGCGGCATTCTATCATTATTGTAGTGCGACGAGATTTAAAGCTCACATAGCGCAGTCCGACGATGTATGGTTATAATGGTGATAATTTAAGATAAGCATGGCTGTGTTTGCATAGATTTATTATCTCTCAATGTATGCAAATCTCTATTTAAAAATGAGAATTTTAAAAATTATAATTCCCATTACGAAGGGGGTTCCCTTGACATACAAATACAACACCTGCGAAGTCAGGAACTCTTAGCCTGGACACCGGTAGGCCCTTACATTAAAACGACCATGAGCGCAGATATATCTGCCCCCCCCCCACACACCCCCACCCCCAATTTCCCAACGCTAGTGTGGCGCGTCCGACGGGTTCGTCAAATGCATAATGCAGGTAAAATTACCGTCACAACAATTGTATTAAATAGTAAGAAATACAAGCGTACACTCAGTGCACGACTTTCATAGCCGATATTTGAGTGATTAGTTATGCCCACTATGCTCCCAGATCACGCTATATCCGTGGGCGACAGCTTTAATATAGTTACGTGTTTCCGGCCCGGCTGTCACCAACTGGAGCACTAATTGCATCCACACCAGCGTTTGCCACATGCGCTGGAGCACAACCATGTCTGAGACCAGCCGAAGTTGGTGTTCCCACTGACTGGTAATATCCTGAAAGTGGTTTCGAAGCATGGCTTGTTTCAAGCTCTGCTTGTTTAGCATTATTACTGGCATACTCTGGCTTTATATTAGTATCCATCCACCTAGCATTGGCAATGTTTAATCTATCAGTGCTAGCTTGTTTTTGTGATGCTGCTGCATCTGTATATCCAGCTAGCAACTGTGCCATTGCGGCCATTGTTGCCCCAACCCCTAAGGCAGTGATAATGGTTTTTAGGCCTTCTATTGCCTTCTCTTGTGAGTCAGCCATAGGTGAACTGCGAGGCCTGCCATGAACATCAACTGGTAGTGTGTTTTGCTCATGGTTACCTAGGCCAAACCGTCTCAGGCTTTGCAGAGAAGAGCTCTGTTCGCGTCCGCTGTATGACCGGGTGTTCAGACCCAAACCATAATCACTATTGCCCATAAAGCCTTCATGATCTATTGAAAATGAGTCAATGACGCTCATGCCTGGCTGTGGATATGCCAGAATAACTGTCTGCTCCAAGGCAGTTGGTGGTGCTTCAAAATTATTTATCGTGGTTCCAATACACGTCTCATTGGTGTCGCAAATGTTTCCACTTCATGCTGCTTTTCAGCTTTTGGCTGAGGTGTTATTCCATACACAGATACGGTGTTCCTGTGAGACCCGCCCCCCCCCCCCCCCTTCAAATTCTTACTACTAGCGTTGGTAGTACTCACTGGGCGTGCATCGCTGTTAAGCTGGCGAATGTTAAGCCTTGATGCAAGCTGTTGTACTTTCCGTGACAGCGCATGTAGTGGATTGAACTGGACTTCCATAGTGTAGGTAATCTTTCTCGTACGCACACATACAGGGCCAAAATGCAAGCAGAATATGGTGTTTCTGCAGCTGGTGAATTGTACCAAAACACTGCTCAAGGGACGTCACTCTGCGTGGTAATTTGTTGTTGGTTACACGAGTTGTCTGTCTCTCTTGTATCGTCACACTGGGTGGATATTATTTCAACAGACGCCTAGTGTAATATCATGAATAGTTGCAGTAACTATTGAGCATGACTACATCATAAGCAATGTTGCGGTGATGCTAGTGTTCTTGCAAAATTCACATCCACGCAAATATAATTGCGTGTATCTTGACAACAACTGGTTAACTGTTGTGTGCTTCGTGATTTCAAGTCCTAGTGACTATGTGTTTTTGTTGAAACCACCACAGGACGAACGATAATCCGTTTCGTCTGGTCTAATGAAAAAATATACATGCCCATGTAGTTTTCAAGATTCAGTATACACTTACATATTATATACATACATTATTATTATTATTATTATTATTATTATTATTATTATTATTATTATTATTATTATTATTATTATTGACTTTGGGTTAAAGTTAATATTATTTGTTTTTGGCTGTTTTAGTGACTTTGGTGGCCGGGTGGCTTATACCTGGCTGCTGGCTGCCATGGTGATCAACTTTTGGTGGTTGGTGAAACATTGTGTAAGTATTTACCGATGAATGTATTCTTAATGTTTTGTTTAAATGACAATTGTGTATGACTTGTGTGCGTAAGTTAGTGTCTGTACTATTCCATACTTGTATTACTTGGCTCTCTTTTCGAGAGAAATATTTGTGCTAATCTGTGTGCACGAGCATAGGACTATGTGCGGTATTTAATGTGATCAGCTAGTTTTTTGAGTTGGTGATGGTGTGTTTTGTCTGCTGGAAATGAAGGTGTTCGTGTGTGTGTGTGTGTGTGTGTGTGTGTGTGTGTGCGTGTGCGTGTGGGTGTGGGTGGGCGTGTGCGTGTGCGTGTGCGTGTGCGTGTGCGTGTGCGTGTGGTTGTGCGTGTGCGTGTGCGTGCGTGTGCGTGCGCGTGCGTGCGTGCGTGCGTGCGTGTGCGTGTGTGATCGTGTCCTAATGTATGCCTACTGTATACAGTTCCTCTCTTCTACTACTATGATCATGTTAGTATAATGTTGTCGTGAGGAGTATGAGTTTTGATAGCTAAACCAATGTATAAAACAAACCGAATTTGTGTAGATGATGCTCTATCGTCAAAAATATTAACATGGTGTTTTAACAGCTTAAAGAAAACAGAACAGCAAACGTTAGTTCGTTGGTATTGTATTATGTGGGATATTGTGGAATCAAGCGATCTGTGAACAGACACACTATTGCACACTGTGGCTTTGCAAACAGTATAGAATAGTGGTGCGATTCAGTCTTACGAAAGAACTACTCTCTATTCGTGGCTGTATTCAGACACCAGATCATGTACAACCTAACGATGTCCCCATGGTCTGCCTGTTGAAAAACATTCGAGGAAGGCCCACGCACGGAGAATGCCAGGGTATTGTGGAACAGACCTGAATTGCCACAACTTCGAGTTAGATCAGTGTTAGCTGTTACAGACTCACTGCTTGCAGAAGCTTTCGGATGCTTGCCTGTGACATTCCGACTGTGGAGGCTATCACTACGATTCTTTTAACTCTACGGCCAAGCTACAAGTACAGAGAGAATTTGCTAACACCTCACCAGATCTTTCTACCTCAATGTCTGTCTGTCTGTCTGTCTGTCTGTCTGTCTGAGTTGCTATGTATCGGCTGAGCTGCTGATTTTAGCAGCAACGTTAGAGCGGAATTTCGCGTTCATCTACAACAAATTTCGATGCACCGTGCTTCTACTAGATGAAATAATCATGCATCTAACGTCAGTCTAACGTGAGTCTAACATTCAGTCTAACGTGCACAAACTTGACAGTATATATACATGCAGAGACGTAGGTAGAGCACGCACGAGGAATGCCAGGGCATTGCACTTTGAAAGGTTATTATTCCTGGGTGCTAATGTCTCTTAGACACAGTCGGCTCAATCAGCATTGGTTAGTGGTTAGTTAGTGTGAGAGAGAGAGAGAGAGAGAGAGAGAGGAGAGAGAGAGAGAGAGAGAGAGAGAGAGAGAGGGAGGGAGGAGAGAGAGATGGAGAGAGGGAGAGAGAGAGAGAGAGAGAGAGATGGAGAGAGAGCGAGAGAGAGAGAGAGAGAGAGAGAGAGGGAGGTGTTATGACTGACTGCAAGAAGCAGAAGTACAAGAAATGCTATGTGCACGGTCTTTTATACCCTCCTGAGAGCATCTGCTGTTTTCTACATCAACTTGTGATTGGCCAGAAGCGTAATGACGTAGTATTATTTTGAGAAAACTCTCTCTAATTTGACATGTCTATAAATCACATGTATAACCTAATTACTGATGCCATCATTATATTGCTACGATGATTTGTTTAGACGACTGTCTGTGAAATAAATTCGTTTAGAATTAAGTTTTCATTGCTGCATAAAGTTGTGAACACCCCAAGAAGTGTAATAATTCTTGAACAAGATGATAGGCCGTGACCTCCCTAACCCGGGGCGTGGCTAGTCAAGAGAGCTTAACACCATTCCCCCGGTTGAATTATGTGAAGAGGCAGCTTACAGCAGTTCTCTTGAATTTTTCGTGTATTTACATCAAATAGATACTATTTTTTGTCATCAAAATATACGGTTCTTATTCTCATATGTGCCTGGAATAAGCTATGATAAATACAAAAGGTGCCGTGTTTCCGTCTAGCAGGTCATTCCGACTTCTTAAATGGTTGACCCCGATAAATGACGTCATGGGTGTGGCTTACTATACGCACTTCCATGTTTTAAAATCGGCTCTTTCCTTGCTCAAGCATTATTTTAAGGGCTTTTAAGTGAATGGATATATATGTCAAATGGATGTGACTATCCACCGTAAAGTATTTCAATAGTTATAGAAGAGCAGAAGAATTTGTAACTGCCAACACGTATGTATCCCATGTTCATGTTCAAGTTTTATTCACTCAGGCTTTACATAAAGCATATGAGGGGAAATATTTTACAATTCATAATTTGGCGGTAGATATAAATTACATAGTTCATCTTTGTAACAATTATAACACTGATCGATCGATCTCTGAACACCCTGACTATGAATTTCCAAAAACTATACAAGTAAGCTGTTGAATATTTTGAAACTAATTTTACTGACTTGGCGCTGTTTCTGCCTTAGCAACAGCACCCAGTCAAATTAGTTTCAAAATATTCAACAGCTTACCCGTGTAGCTTTATGGAAATTGATAGTCATGGTGTTCAGAGGTCGAACGATCCCAACACGAGCAACATGTGGGTGGAGCTTGGCTAGAGATGGGCAGGGCATAGCTGAAACCGGAACTTATGAGGATCCTTCAGCTGAGAGGAACGGCGAACTGTGGAACTCAGCTTCCCTAGCCCTAACAATATTTCCTACGCCAAGTGACTCATGGCCTGCCGAAACAGCGCAGATCGAGGTGTCGGAAGACATGCGCCGATTGCGGGCGCTTCCAGCGGTGGTTGGGAGAGGGGATGTGTAAACGGGAAAAAGTGGCAGACACGTCCACTGGCAACTTTACACTATTTGGGGGGACGTCCAAATTAAGTGCGGGGTATCTACTGAACAAGCGAAGTAATAGCCTTTTAGGAGGGGAAAGTACATCTTCGGTCATTCTCTAAGCACTAAGGGCATCGTATGCTAGATAGGCGACAAATGTCAGCGTCCATATTTGTGTTTATAAATGTCCAAAAAGCTAATATTTATCTTCACGTTCGGCCGGGTACGAGATCCTCGTCCGCAGATGACGGCCAAGACGTTCAATCTCTTTTAGAAAGTTTCCTAAGCAAAAAGGAAACAGCAACTAAAAGAGCGGAAGAAAAGTAAAATGCGCTTAAGGCGGTATATCTAGGTATCTGTAAAGAATAGAAAACTAGATGAGTAAATATATTTAAGATTTAGCGTCCACAGTTCAAGTCCTAATGGCGTGCTAAAAAGGTTCACAGTCATGAAAAGGCCCGCAGTTGTGGGGTATAGGTTTTGCTATTGGTAGAATATTCTTGTCACGGAAAGAAATGTCCTTCATCGTGTAATGATATGCAGTGGCACAAAGGAAACTCGGTCCGAGACTAGTACCGAGCTAAAAGTTTCACTGTTCTTCCACAGCAAGTAGATGGCGGGCAGCTGCGCTTCTCGACGATCACAACAGTATGGGGAGGGTTGAGCTGGTTCAGCCACAGGGGAATAGGTGTTGGCTTCTCTTTCGTGTCAGGAGACAGCACGAATATTCCGTACGCGAAGCTTTATGAGTAACACAAGAGCTGTTGAAGTTTTCTGAAGGTGGGAAAATTTAGGCTATTATTTAGGTTGCTATCACTAGTGGCTTTCAAAAATGAGGTTTTCGCGCTGTCGACTTTGTAAGTGTTATTCCATCTCCAGGCGGTCTATCTCAGAGGCTCTGCTGTGATTTTCTCTGTCAGGTAATCAAGCAAAGAAGCGTAACAAATACCTTCGACTGGGGGGGGGGGGGGGGTCGTTGGCGAGGCATCCATGCGAGGACCTGACGGGTGTCGTGGTACTCTATGTCGCAGGGCGAGCTGCTTTTATACTTTTGGCTCTGCATCTCATTACCTTTTGATAAATGGTCGGCTTCTTTGTGATATCTTCAACAACTCAGTGATCGTTTCTGAAGAAGCACCAGCCGCAGCATCGTCCAGCAGGAGTCAGCCGTTCAATGGCGAGGTCATGATCCACGTTGGTTTTTTCCGGCTGTACTTAGGAATATCTTAATTCGCGGGTCATTTCTTCTTGAATAGACTCGCCGCTGTTGTCTTGAAGAAGCGGAACCTCCAGGGTCTCTAATGGTACAAAACACTCCCGAAATCTTTGTGATCATGGCCATTATTTTGAGGAAGAACTCGTGCAAAAATCATATATACAACCTAAATGTGTCTGCTCCATCAACGGCATCACGTGAACGTGGCCATGTCTTACCTATGAAGAGAAAAATGTCCATTACGGTGTTACTCCTTGTGACCCGGCGCATGCGCAGAGGCGTCAAATCGTGTTTTAGACATTTTGCCTTTGTCAGTGCATTGAGGTATAGCCATCCTTGAGTGTGGCCATGGTGTAGCACAGGGCGACGTTTACTGGTTCCGGGTTGGCTGGACCTTCCCGTTACCCGACCACAGTATTTTTCCTGAATATTAACTGTTTGACTATTCATTGTATGCGCTTATGCTGCATGCGTGCGGATGTGCGTACATGTGTACGTGCGTGCGGCCATGCGTGTGCGTGCTTTAGAGTCCGGGTGATAGGGTGCATAAGTATTACATGTACCTGTGATTGCATCAAGTTGTAGTTATTCCCAGATTTGATATGAAAATTTATATTTGTACCGTATAGTTGAAATGCCTACCCTAGTACATATTATTATTGTTAGTGAACACGTCTTCACTCCGGGGACACGGGTCTAATGTGAATAAAGATTCATATAATTTTCTGCGTAGTAACTCGAATGACAACGGTCATTGCATAGCGGACAGCAATATTCACGGAAATCCCCGCGTTATCCTGAATGCTTGGAGTTCATATTTAATTTAATTATTTTGCTTAATTTCTCGATGAGGTTGACACTGTCTATAGAAGTTAAACTACTATTATATAAAATTATTAACCCTTTCATGCCTGAATATATTTACGACATATTCTGTGTGGACTAAATTAATTTTCAAAATTGTCCATAAATTTGACATTTTTCTCACAGTTTTGAAATTTCTTTGTAAAGTTATGAATGTAGATTTATGAATGGAATTCATTCATAGGATCCGACTCATTACGTCTGAAATACATCAAAACAAGCACGACGATATATATATATATATATATATATATATATATATATATATATATATATATATATATATATATATATATATATATATATATATATATATATATATATATATATATATTATATATATATATATATATATATATATATATATATATATATATATATATATATATATATATATATATATATGTTAACATATGTTAAGATTTATTTCGTTTTCTTACATCTAGATACATAATTCAAGCGTCTAATTGCATACAAATTTAACAATTTTATTTTCAAGCATCTTGGTGTGAATATGTACCTTTAATTTCTTTTGAGTTGCGACATTTGATTTCTGACAAACATATGTCTATAGAGCGCAGGTGTGTTGCTCAGTCATCGGAACAGAGAGCACATTGAACCCTTTAATGACTAAATTTGTTCAAAAATATATTTACTTATTGAATGCCAATTTGCTGGGCAAGAGAAGACTAAGTGGTAAATTAAAAAAAATGGTCTTCTCTTGGCCTGCAAATGGACATTCCTCAAGACCATTACATTGGCCGGCTTCGTCGTGGAACCGTAAACTCTTTCATTGGCGAATTCCCAAAATCTCAATTTCAAGTAAATAATACAGTAAAGGTCTTGAATATTTAGGCAGCAAAAACTTCCCGTCATATTAACTTCAACATATTTCATAGAATATGCTACGCTTCGGAAAGAATTTACCTTTTCAGGTATTTGGCAGTGCAATGGTTAAACAGATAAACTCGACACCTGCCAAGTCTCTGATAATGTTTCCAGTGAATTTGGACATGACCAGGCTTGTTGGTATGTTAAACTTCCTCCTATCACACTCTATTCACGTTAAATTACACCGGGTAAGCTGTATAATTATAGCTTTGCTATCGACAAGCTTTAGACCCTATCATGTGTATGCACGAATTACGCAAACGACTATTTAACCATTGCTTTTTTTTATTCATTCCGTTGCCCCATTTAGAATGTAATTTGCACATTCTGTGAACTAAAGAAAATTAGAATTTTCCAGCAGACCCATATTCAAAATATCAGTATACAAACATACACTCGCACAAATCTTGTACTCAGAGGTGTCATGTTTGGTGATCATATCTAATATCTCAACGTAAACATACCCGTCTCTATAGCAGCAGATATAACATGCCCCTTTGTTGTTTATATATTATATATCTTTACTGACGCTAACTGCAGATACGTGTAGATATATGCTTTATACACCTACTATATAGGCTTGCCGAGTATGCAATCTTTATATTTGCGATTATTTCAAAGAAATAATTGCGATTACTCAATCAATTGATACTTAACCCAAAACATTTATCCTAAACAATTTAACTCTTACAGAGGCAGTAAAAAAATACTTGTGTACATTTGAGAAACAATGTAACTTTATATTGTTTTGTATCTTAGCAATACAACTTTTGAAAGTTAGAAGAATGAAGTCAATCTAATCCACACTATATAAGATGACTGTAGCCATAATACAGCCTATAATTTTCCTACTGATTATATCAAAAAACATTTTGACTGAAAATAATTGTTACATAAGCAAGCACCAAATTTCAGTCGAATTGTTTCAAAATATTCAGCAGGTTTCATAATGTGCTCATTTGAAAACATCTTTCTCAGAATACAGGAAGAATGTGATTAAGATCAAACTCAAATTGAACGAACACCGGGTTTCCACTGTATCCTGTTAGCATTATTAGCTGACTAAGTTGACTAGCAAACTATTAATAAAAAATGAGCTGAACTTGAAACATGATGCAAATTTTTACATATTTGAATTGTAGCATTGATGATATATGTAAGCATTGCTTTTTTCAAAATAAACTCAGACTAAATATTACCATTTAAAATGAAAGGGATTAAAACAACATGAAACTAGATTATGCAAGTAAAATCAAACCATAGACACACTGAACGTGTGTGTTAACAACACCACCAACAACAGTTCCTTTCTTTGACATCTAATGATAGGCAAGTCTAGCCCCATATTAATGCATCACTGCACACCAATTATACTCCAGTTAATTCACATAAGTGTGCTGCTAAAAGGCAATGCAATGATGATTGGCTCAAGTTCAATCATTAACAATTTTGCTAAAGCAAGCAGATAAAGTTGTACTAGAGAGATTTAGAAGCACTGTTGTGCAAGAAAGCCATTAGACGTTTTGAAAATGATTTTCTTGAAAGATGTTGCTGCCAGAGACACAAACTACTTTCAGTAAAATTAATTCCAAGATACTCAAAAAGATTAACGCATGAAAATGAATTTGTTGTTGCTACATGTATATGAAGGTAACAAATCTTAGTCAAATTATTTTCAAAACATTTCAAAATCTCAAATTTAATGTAGCCAGACAGGGAAGATTTAGAGCATTGAGTACCACAAACTGGTCCTCGATACTCTCGGTATGCCGTTTTCCATACAAAAGGTTTAACCTAAACATTTGCAATTATAATTTCAATATTTGTCAATTATTCAATTATTTGAATTTAGAATTGTCGACAATTATTTATTTTTTAATAATTGCGATTATCAATTAAATTGAATACTTGTGCAAGCCTACCACTATAATATATTATTCTAATTCCGTGGAGCGTTAGCGCCAAGTTTGGTAGTCCCTATGCCAACGACAATAAATATTCGTATTGAGAGAGATTGCTATTAGTGTCAACAGGTGCATTGATCATCTCAATCACGAAATCATATTTTCTTCTGTGGCTGTAACAATTTCCTGTCAAATTAGTTTGAAACTAATATTCAACATTCATGAGAATATTTCTGAAATTGCCAATACCATGCCATGACGAGAAATGCGACTAGACGGCGGCACATCGCGACAATATTAACAAATTGGCAGCTACATGACCCGAGTTATAATTCTTAGCTAATATTTACTCCATAGTAATACCATGCAATATAATAACCGGTGAATGAGGGGAGAGGGGAGAGAGGCCGATTGTGAGGTGGGTGTGTATATGGTCTCGCACAAGCAGTCAACCATAAATATATACGTTTATTCCTGTAGTTCATGTATGCCTACATCAACCCAATGCTAATCGAATCAGGCGTATATTGATCAACTATTTATTTCCGTGTTTGATCTATCAAGTATACTGAGAGGAAACACGATAATTTACTCTTAAACCATATTTTAGTTGTGACGCACAACTGTATAAGTACAACTTTCGGTATGTCGGTCTGTCTGTCAACATTATGATACATTTAATAGCCCTGCCTAAGGTGGAGCTGCCTAAGTTGTCGCTGTCTAAGTTGCAATTATAACGTGTAAGCAGTGAATGAGTGATGTCGTAATGAATTATAAATATAAACCACAGGTGATTGTCGTCAATTTGTCGACCTGAAATGGTTAAAATGAAAAATAATTTTGTCTTGTATTGTGGCAATGGAATAATAAGACAGGACTATTAAAGATAGCAACGATGCATAGCAGATACCATCATACCCAACCTTACCATATGCTTATCGAGTGCTCGTGGCAGTAGTCATGTCCAAACGTTGGGATTTCCACAAGATGCGCAAGAACATGTGTTGAGCCTTCGATATTATTAAATTCTCACAGATCCTAGATGTACTATACCAGGCCAGTTGCAATGATATCCTCGGAATTCGCTCTATTGGGAGCCAGTAGACATAAAGCCAGATGAGGACGTCGTTGTATAATTCTTTTAAGTGTAACTAGATAAAAAACATGTACAACATAATTCCTGTGTTAAATTCCTACCTGATCTATTCAAAATATATTCACGTTACACGCCATCTTATTAATATACATGTACCATGGAGTATAACCCATCGGCTTAGAACATGGGGTCTGAATGACGGTAACTAGATTTTCTAAGGAACGGACTTTTCATTAATTTTTTCTTCTCGTACCATATTGTTTTAAGCTCTGGCTTATGGCTTGGAACTTTAATTATTATTATCATTTATTTATTTCAGAAGAAGACAAAGCAGTCCGTTCAAGTCAATATCCATCGCCTTTGTATCAGACTCTACAGTGTCTGATGACCCCGCTGAAGCGCAACTGGAGCCAAGGTTGGTACAGTCGGCGTGCAAAAGCTGCGCCATCATCTTATCTGTCAAGTGTCCATTATCAAGGCAGCATGTTGTTCTTGTGCTCAGCCGATGGAAGCTGGTTGTATATGGCTGCACACCCAAATAATACCTGCTTGCGTATGGTTTCATTCGTAGATATGACTTGGCTATACGTAGCATTGCAGACGTGACAGCTAGCAGCTGGTTGCGTATCGTTGTAAACAAACTGTGGCTGGTCATATATGGAAGCTTACATGGATGTTGTATATAGTTGCAAACACAGATATGATATGATCTCATAGATGGGAGCGGGGTGTGTATGGTTGCGAACTCTCGTTGCGGACACAGATAGCAGCCAGCTGTGTATTGTTACAAACACAGCCAGTATGTATGTTTACTGTATTCTGCGGCTGTAGTATTAGAAACATCATACAGCTGCAATCAGTCTTTCTTCGCTTTTGCCCACTATGTCTTGTCTTTAACCAAAATCTTTAGCTTCCTCAGGATCATTTTTGAGTTGACTGTATCGAGTCCTGCTTTCTTGAGGCCACCTTGTAGCACGCTTAACAGAGTTATGCAATGCCGTCCTCGCCTGGCTTTGTATTTGCTGGCTCCATTTAGGGCGAATTCGAAGGCTCTCTGTGCTGGTGTGTACCCTGGCACATGGCCAAACTTGGACCATCTATGCTGGTAAACCTTTGCGGTCAGCGCCGATGTATTACACATTTTGTATGGTGCATTATTGGAAATTATGCTGGCTGGCCATTAGTGTGCAGTGATGGTGCGGAGGGGTGTTTGTGGGTTCAGGTGTCTAGAGCTGGCTTTGGAGCTGCCCAGCGGCTACAGCTATACAGCATCATGGATACGCAGGTTGCATTGTATAAATGTAGTCTTTTTGTCAAGGGCATCTTTGATCCACGAATTCATGGCTTCCAGAAGAACTGGAATGCTATGGAATGCTATGTTCCCCATGATGCAGCGCACATAAATTTCAGCAGTACTACAACGCAGTAAGCGTAGCATTTTACTTTTCTTCCATGTTTCGAGGTGGATCATCGTTTTCTTTAGTTTCATGCTTTGTAGATAGGTATATGTGGGTGAACTCTGTGTTAGATGCATTCATAGAGATTCTCAATTTTTAATTTTCTTGCAGCTATTGGGAGAAGTTCGTTAAGGGGTTCCTTTTCCCAGTTTATGAGAGTCCACATCGTCGGCATATTCCATCTCTAGTGGCATACTCAGTATGGACACTGGAGGGGTTGGTCTTGTGGAATTTTCCCGCACAGATTTCAATGCAACAGCAAGGTAACAGGTAAAGGGCAAAGGGGATAGAACACATCCCTGTGAGGAGCCGATTGAAGACTCCAACTTGGCAAACTGACTGACTTGACTCATAGCTTTGTGCCTGCAAGTACTAGTCTCACTAGTCGTAGCTCATCTTCATTGCAACAGGCTTGGCACAGTACATATAGGATCGTTGAGCGTTTAATTGTGTCGTGACATGTCAATACCCATTTTGTGGAAATCCCAGTGCTTGGACATACTGACAGACGCATGCGTTGAGCCCACACAATGTCTGCGTGGCAGCGTCTACGTTTAATACCACTTTGACATGATCAGGTGACGGCACAGATCTTGTCTCGGATGAGGCATAGAATAACATTGGATACGATTTTCCATATGTCGTTGAAGAGCACACTGGGCTGCAGGTTGGCTGAGGAAGCAGGTAGCTTCTCGGAATTGGGCAGAGCGATAAGGGTTCCTTGGCCTACAGCATCGATGGTAGTGCATAACACTGAATTGATTAGATGCATAATGCATGTTTTGAGATAATGCCACATCTGCGTATTTGAATAGTTTATTGCTCATGCCATCAGGCCCGGTCGCACGACCATTTTTCAGGGCTTTGAGTGCCTCAACACTTTGGCTGTTTTACAGATGATAGCTACTTGTGTGTCGTTACAAACACAGAGAGTAGTTTGTCATGTATCATCTGCAGACACAGGTAGTAGCTGGTTGTGCATTGTTGAAGACTCAGATAGTATCTGCTTTGTATCCTTGCAGACACAGATAGTAGCTACTCGCATTTCGTTGCAGACACAGATTGTAGCTGGTTGTGTATCGTGTCATACATGGATACAACATGAGATAGTTGTATATATGGTTGTAAACGCAGATATGATATTATCTCGTTGTATATGGCTCCAGTCATAGAGGGAAGCTGGTTGTGTATGGATGCAAATACACACATATGAGGGGTGTGTGTGTGTGCAAAGCGTATCGAGGGCAGATTATTTGGCCTACCATGTCCCGGCAAATACCACTGTATTAGGCATGGTCGTATTCAGCGTGAAAGAAGGCTCAGATTGGAGATGTAGGCCTACAAGCTGATCTGAAATATAGAATGAAAGCTCGTCCTCTAACAACGGTCAACACATCTGGAATATTGCAGAAATATAAGATACATATAGGTTTTATGTTGCATATGTCATCATCGGTTTTCTGTGAAATAGGGCATATTCGGAACTAAGCCAGCGCTCAAGGCCGCTTAGCTCGATCGCTCACGGCCGAATCGAAAACGAGGCTACTGGGTGTTTTTCTCGCAGCGGTTTACTGACCAAGAGTGAAATCAACTGGTGACATCGCGTCAATTAGGATTTCTAGTCGCTTTCATATTGTATTGTAAATTATCAATATGTATCAAGTTGAATGCCACAACAACAATAATTAGGCATATATAAGAGCACTGAAAAATAACGCATATGAACCAAGGCGATCATGGGCGGATCCAGGAATTGCCGTTAGAGGGCGTAATTGATGCGAGTTTGAGAGGGGTTGTCTAGTCTCACATGGATTGTGGGGTCCGGGAATACTCCCCCTGAAATGTTGAAAATTAAGTGTTCTGAAAAGCCATATGAGTGAAAAAGTCATTTTATTTTTCTTTTGAAAATGTATTAATATCTTGGCTGATTCCAGAGGATTTTGAAGGTAGACTATGATCTAGGTGTCATCTGGATGCTCTCAGAGGCCATCTGCCACATTTCTGTGGGTAAAATGGACCTTCCTATGAAAAAACATCTAGGGCCTACATGACATTATTATCTGGGAGAAAATGCATACACGTGGTGTTCATTCTAGGATCTGGAAAAAGGGCCCGATCACCCTGACCACCCACAATGTAGGGCATTTGAAAAAAACATTATGGGCGCAGTGGCTATAAACAACCCCCTTACTTAGGAGATGCATAGCCACATTAATTCTTTCTTACACGTTAGACCCATCTGGTAAAATGATGTTCACCATTTAAATCCCAGTAAATGAACTTCAATATATTGAGAATTTCATCCATACTGGCAAGATTGTGAATTTGTTGACATTAATTTTACTCGGAGCTGTTGCTGCCTAAGACATCAAGCACTTGCAGCCAAATTATTTTCAAAATATTCAAGAGAATATTTCTTACAATGTCAAAAATCTGTTTGAAAGGGTTACCTTATTTTGCAGCTGAATAACCATAACAAATATGGGGACATAGGACCCCTACTGGCCAACCAATGTGGGTCATTTCAAAATTATTGGGAGCTATTACCCCATAGCCCCTTCTAGAATGAACACTGTATATATAGGTCTATGTACTGGCAAGGCATACACCGTGATCCACACCAGTCACCACATACCAACAGATACCAAATATCTGAATAATTATCTTAAATTATAATTTTACAACACACTTTTTGCTCATGAACTGGTTACACTGTGGCCAGTCTTTAGCGTCACCAAAATAATTATTGACCTCGTGAAGGGGTGCATGGAAGAAGGGAGTCTATGAAAAATAGGAGTGCTACGAAAATATATCTCAGATCTGCAGTTTGCTGGTATTCGTCTCACATCATCGGATAGCGGACAAAATACAACGTAGAATTCATGATCACCCAGAAAGTTAATTTCCTCGTCAAAGTGCATGTTTCTCCTTACCACATTAAAAAAGAAAAACTTTGTAATATGCCAGGAAGATTTTGAGAACATGATAAATAGGCGTTGTCATACAAATATTGCCAAATTAAACAATTTTCGGGTTGTACCATCAATCATTGGTCTATTAAAAATTAAATAAAGTAGGCGCAAGGAACACATTTTCATAGGCGAAATAGTATTTGGTCGAGAGTGTCAGGATTGGCAGATGTCGGAAAAGTCAACGAAAAAGTAATGCGTGTATTATTGCCTCCAACAAAATATGGTACAAAACTTTCTTAATTATCTTTGGACAAAAAATTTTATATTATAGAATTATATACTTTTAGAGGCTAAATGCAATGAAGCGAAATAAATCTTAACAAATGATAATTTCACTACTTATTTCACTACTTTAATTGTTTTAAGTTGTGAAATCGAATTAGAGACACGTGCCCCTATTTAAACTTCACAATTAAAAAATTATATTAATTTATACGCAGTGAAATCATCATATGTTAATATTTATTTCGTTTCATTACATTGAGGTATATAATTTAATCATCTAAATGTACATAATTTAAATAATTTTATTTAGAACATTCTGGTGTGAATATGCACCTTTAATAGCATATGCCGAAATACTGACCAGTGTTATCTGTTATCTGTTATCTGTTATCTGTTATCTGTTATCTGTTATCTCCACACGTCGCCACAACTTTTCTCCTATGAATTGGATGTTTTTAAACATCAAACAGATTTTTGACATTGTAAGAAATATTCTCTTGAATATTTTGAAAATAATTTGGCTGCAAGTGCTTGATGCCTTAGGCAGCAACAGCTCCGAGTAAAATTAATGTCAACAAATTCACAATCTTGCCAGTATGGATGAAAGTTCATTTACTGGGATTTAAATGGTGAACATCATTTTACCAGATTATTGCACAGTTAGATTATTATATCAGTTGTTTACATGTATTTCAATGGAGTTAAACCGTTTTTAATGGGTATACGACCATATCCCTCAGTTGTGAAAATTCTCCCACAATGATATGAGGACGGAAAACGAGCTAAGATTTGGCCACGTTGATGTAACGCAGAGAAATTGTATGCATTCTACTGTACTAAGAATCGATTTCCGTGATTCTGAGTGGTAAAAGAGCATACTTAGTTTGATTCCAAGTTAAAATAGTAGACTTGATTTATGGTGGGTGTAAATCAGATGTGTGTGGTGTTTTGTAGACATTGACAAATATTGGGGCAGGGCGTACGCCGTGCCCGCCACCCCCCCCCCCCCCCCGCACCCCCTCCCACCCCTTGAATCCGCCACTGGCGATAAATTAGCGAAATGCTTATTTTAAAAACTATCCCACATCAGTTTCAGTTTCAGTTTATTCGGTTCACTTCTCTTGAAGTACACGAATACAGGTACATGAATAATACTTTAGCAATGGCGGTATACATAAACAATTCTATAATGTTATCTATGCATACGGTCTACTTTAGTTTTTCACTGTGTACTCGGCACCTATTGTAAACATTGCGAAACAACATAATCTCCAGATCCACATGTATGCGGATGATACGCAGCTTTACCTGACATTCCAACCCAACGTGCATACAAACGAGACCATGGCTCTTGAACAAGTACGGAATTGTGTTGCAGACATTAGTCAGTGGATGACATTTAACAAGCTTAAACTAAACCCAGACAAAACTGAGTTCCTCGTGATATCGACAAAACATCAACGTAGTAAGGTTCATAATACCGAAGTCCAACTAGTAAACAGTCTGATTACGGCAAATCCATCGGCCAGAAATTTAGGTGTAATATTTGATCAGTTTATGGATATGGATGCGCAGGTAACATCTATTTGTAAAGCGGCATATTACCATCTAAGAAACATTAATTCAATAAGAACTGTTTTAACACATCAAACAACAGAAACGCTTATCTATGCATTTATAACATCACGTCTGGATAATGGTAACTGCCTACTATATGGTATAACGCAAAGTCACTGAACAAGTTACAACAGGTTCAAAATTCTGCAGCCCGTGTCCTGATGAAGATCAAGAAACGTGATCACATAACCCCTGTATTGAAACACCTCCACTGGCTACCTGTCCGTCAACGAATTGACTTCAAACTTATCCTCCTAACATGGAAATGCATGCACGATGAAGCTCCAGAATACATGAAGGATCTCATTATGCCCCACCATCCGCACCGTGCTCTTCGCTCTACAGATCAACACCTGCTAAACATTCCACGATCCAATCTGAAGTCATGTGGAGACAGAGCTTTCAGCATCGCCGCGCCAAAACTTTGGAATACCCTACCACTGGATATTAAAACGATAAGCTCTAGGGAGAAATTTAAAGAAAGACTAAAAACACATATGTACCGAAGCGCCTTTGAAAATTAGTCAAATTGATAAATGGAGCTATACAAATGCTGTAATATTATTATTATTATTATTATTATTATTATTATTATTATTATTATTATTATTATTATTATTATTATTATTTACAGTCTGTTATGACATTTGACCGATCGCGTCCGCGAAGCATCCGACATAAGTCTGTGCCCGATTTCAATTGCTTACATTTGGTGTCAGGCAAATGTTCAAGATGATAGCCTTATGAACACGGTCAGCCGGATGCCACAAGTATTTTACCATTTGCAGAAACTACTTCACCAATTCTACTGATCAGAGTCAGTATTCTCCTACGACGAAGTATGCTAAGGTCTGATCGATGGGCGCCGCGCTCTTTTTGAAGCGACGACCTCCGCTCAGATCAGGGCCATATGATTGCTTTGAAATTAATTATTGATCTTCAAATGTGCTGAATAGGAATTTTATCAAGGAATACGTATATATGTACATATATACACGGTATTCTTATATGCCAGGACGCACACATACGCACGCGCCAACGCAAACAAGCACACGGGTGCATACAATAATAAAAATAGTTTTAGGTATTGGGCAGATTCAATCGTGAATTTGGATTCAGATAATTGAGAAATGTTAATGGGCATTGTAAAATGCATAAATTGTGCTTTCTACGTCATTTAAGAATATGGCAAATAATAACGACGATAAATTGCCCCCTTGTCGTACCCCGATATCACATGGGAAAAGAATCAGACATATTGCTATTTACAGAATGCTTGATGCATGATTTAGCATCTTTATAAATTATAAATTAATAAAAATATTTTACCTTTAATATTGCTTGACAGCAGTTTCATAAATGTGTTCTATGTACAGAGTCGAGTGCCTTTTTATAATCTACAAACGCGCAGTACATATGCTTGCGCTTTGCTCTATATATATATATATATATAGTATATATAATATATATATATATATAATATATATATATATAATATATATATATATATATATATATTATATATATATATATATATATATATAGTATATATATACTATAATATATTATATATATATATATATATTATATATAGAATATTATATATATATATATATATATATATATATATATATATATATATCTATATATATAGCAAAGCGCCTTTTTTATAATCTACAAACGCGCAGTACATATGCTTGCGCTTTGCTCTATATATATATATATATATATATATATATATATATATATATATATTATAATATATATACGTATATATATATATATATATATATATATATATATATATATATATATTCTTATATATACTATATATATAGTATATATATATATATATATATATATATATATATATATATATATATATATATATATATATAGTATATATATATATATAGCAAAGCGCAAGCATATGTACTGGCGCGTTTGTAGATTATAAAAAGGCACTCGACTTATAAATATATGCTTTTAATGCAAAAATATGATCTGTCGGGTAGAGTACCTCACCCTAAATCCAGCCTGCGCTTCCACAATTAGATCAATACCATCCCCATAATTCGTCAGTCTGTTGTTAATGACAGTGGTAAAAAGCTTGTGAAAACAGCTTACCCATATAATTTTTCAGGATCCAATATAGATGCTTTATTTTTTATATAATGCTCAAACTATGCCTTTGTTTAGATGACACCCACCATGCACGCCGTTGAGAATTTTAGAAATTCGTTAAATATCTGGTCTATACCGCATGCTTTATTGTTTTTAAGCTGTGTAAAAAGCCGTTGTTATTTCTTCCTCCGTGAACGGGTCATTTAATGTAACGTTGTTATTTACTGAAGCTAAGGTTTGAAAATCTGGCTCTATAGTGGCTTCCGAGGCCTCATTCAGGTTTTTGAAATGCTCTATTAAGCTTTCTACCTTGGGTACTTTTGGTTGTTTTTGTGACGCCGGTACAGTGATGATATTCCAGAACGCTTTTGGGTCGCGATTCTTTACGTCGTGCAATCTTTTCGTAAATGAATTAAAATATATTTTATACTGTTTACTCAACTCTCTTTTGTAGTTTTTGCTCATACGTTGCTTTATTTCTTTGTTGGCGTCATCTTTATTTTTGAGATATTCTCGTTTTGCTTGATAGACTTCGTTAACTGGAATTACGACCAAACAACATGGGCCGGCCCCCCACTTACAATAGTACTTCAATTGCCCGTTATTGGCAAAAGTTTGCGCAGAACAAAGTAGCTCTTACAATACCACTACTAGTATAGCATTTAAATCTGAAATCATTTTGTCTGGAAAGGCAGTATAGAGATAAGTAATAGCGATTTTTTCGATGGTAAATCGTGGATCAGATTAGTATACGGGGTTCAATGACCCGGTATCCTCGTTTTGAGTTTTTATGACTTTTTCTGGATACGAATAGGGTCACTTCTGAATACATCTTATTGTTTTCAAAATAGTGAGCAGTTTCAATAGTTTTGAAAACGAGTTAATAGTTTTAAAAATAAGTCCTCAACATCAGATTCAGACACAGACTGTCGGTCTGTAGCCCTATGGCTAGATATCTCCATTGAAATCTCAAGCTTATGCGCTACAATTTCCGTGAAATTGTGAAGCAATCAGAACAATGGTAGTCAACGACACCGATCTGCCGCGCAATAGATGGAACTCGATATCTCGGGTTATGTGACAAAGCACTCATTTCCCATAAACACGCATTTTGTAATAAAACTACCGACATAGCAAAGTTCTGGGCAGATTACGACAGTTTTCTAGCCAACTAGACGTAATTGTGCAGCAAACAATGTACAGAAACAGGTAATTTAAATTATTTAACTATTTGAAAAGTATAAAACTGGATAAGCTATATAGATGTTTGAGTACAAAAATGCGATAATGAATTATGTGTGTTTAATTTAAATACATTCGAGGGTATATATAAATACATTTTGGAAAATTCTATTTTATTTTAGTAAAGCAATGGGCTGATGTATTGTTACTGCATGCTGTTTTCTAAACAGATAATCCGGACCAGTCACCCGTACTTGTTATTATTTGTTATTTTCTGTAAACATTTGTGCGCATTACAGTTTCTTAGCATGGAGAATTATTTTGAATAAGAAACATTACTATTCCGAAGGATTTAAAACAATCTTAAATTTGCCTAGACAGTGACAATTTCAGACGAAATAGTGGCGCCACAAATTCCACCATCGTCATTGCTCCTAAAACCACGAAAGACTCGGCTTTGAGGACGGTAGTTGAATCTGTCGTCAAATTTGATTTTACGTTTTTAATATGTTTGGAATTTCGTATTTGCATCTTCTGTGCTATTGATAGTCAGTATTTATAAGAATCTAAGATCAAATGCGAGAACTGACCCACCAAAAGCAGCTTATTCACTTAAATTCCATATATAAAATGTATAGATCTATCAGCGAATGTATCTTTAAGGCACCCCCATTCACCCCTGATGCAGCCATTCTAAGAAATGACCCGGATAAAATTGCAACATAATTTATGTCAGTAAATTTATGTTGACGAAGCATTTTTTATATAAGCAAAGAAAATGAAAGCCTAATCAGACGGTGGGGAACATATAATTTTAATTCTAATAACCTGCACTCTTTTGCGAAGAGCTTATCACTGATTTAAGGAGTGAGTACATTGCCCCAATACGCTTGTCAATTCAGAATTTAATGGCTTATGTTCCCTTTACTGTTTTCTATATCCTGTTTAATAACTGGTACGCTTCCTTGTTGCGTTGATACGCGTAAATCCATATGCTTTATGACCGTTCACCTGAACAGCAGTTAATAAAATATCTGCCGTATTGCCTGATTTCGAATTTGGCTTCGACCATTCTTCTACGAATATTGTGATCAAGTTAATAAATATAGTTTTTTCACAGCAAACTCATCTCTCTTTAATAAATGCACTATATATATTAGTGCTGGTAATCGATTTTAGATGATCGATGGGTGATCGATTGAATCAGTGATCTATTACAAAAATTCGTAATCGATTATCGTTATTTTATAATTATTATTATTTTTTTATTTGTTTATTTATTTATTTATTTTATTTAGTTTTTCATTTCCAGTTCTGTGCTGACACGCTAATCTGTTGTAGTGGTAATAGCACGTATAATGATTACAAGACATAGATCGACAGACGATGGACGATCGTCATGGCATAAGCTCACTTGGCCATTCTGGCCATGTGAGCTAAAAAACGGGAGGGCGAATATCTGCAAACTATGGTTACTCTTGCTTAAACTGTCCCATGCTTAACTACCTATCTACAATTATGTTTGACGCGGGTTTTACATGTATGTGACTGCATTTGATTTATGTTAAAAACAATTTTAGGTGCACTCGGACAAAATTCCAACATAATTTCTGTTAGTAGATCTTTGACAAGGAAGCAATGACATTTGAGCAAAAGAATCTAGCCAAATCTGAGATAGAAAAATATCATTTTAATTTTATAAATTTTTTATTTGTTTATTTATTTTATTTAGTTTTTCATTTCCAGTTCTGTGCTGACACGCTAATCTGCTGTAGTGGTAATAGCACGTATAATGATTACAAGACATAGATCGACAGACGATGGACGATCGTCATGGCATAAGCTCACTTGGCCATTCTGGCCCTGTGAGCTAAAAAACGGGAGGGCGAATATCTGCAAAATGGTATTTGACTATTCAGCACTAATATATATATATATATATATTAGTGCCGGTAATCGATTTTAGATGATCGATGGGTGATCGATTGAATCAGTATTCTATTACAAAAATTCGTAATCGATTATCGTTATTTTATAATGTTTAATTTTTTTTATTTGTTTATTTATTTATTTATTTTATTTAGTTTTTCATTTCCAGTTCTGCGCTGACACGCTAATCTGCTGTAGTGGTAATAGCACGTATAATGATTACAAGACACACGCATTAACAACACATATCTTTATTATTAAGCATTAATCCGAGGATTAATTTATCGAATAAAGGCGCCAAGTCTTATTTTCAAGGGAAATTAAAAATAAATATTAATAACTGTGCGCTAAAATAAAATAAAATAAATAATTAATTAAAAAATTAATTAAAAAATTATTTTAAAATACTTAATTTAAATATGCTAAAATAAAATACAATAAATAATTAACTAAAAAATTAATTTAAAAAATAATTAAAATACTTAGTTTGAATAATCTATTTATTTTAAATAATAATTTAAATAATCAATTCCACCCGCCATTTCGTCCAGATTTCTTCATTGCCCTGTACGAATCACAAAACGCTAACTGTGTTTTCTATTTAATTGAATTGGCCGATGCGTCCTTCCACGGCATTCCATTGAAGTACACCGCCTTTCCCCGCCCTACTTTGTTCATCAACCAATCCAATATATGATATAGACAGCTGCCCTTCAATATCATAACTATGGATGCCAATCGGGACCAATCATGGGAAAACGTGAGAAATGGTTGCCTAGGCTTCTGCGTCCCCAAGCCAAGCGGATCATTTTGTTCTGGAACGACTGGTTCTGCTCCCAATATAGTCTTTCTAGTACTAAATCTTCAAAAATAGTTTTCTATGCCACGCAAATGGACATTCAATAAGCAAAAATACGATGTTTTTCTGACAAATTATGACCTTTAAACGGTTATTTATCGCCCGGAATTCAATAAACTGGTTTAAACCCGGTTTAGATTAAAGCTGGTAACAAATCATAGTAAATGCAAGGGTAGATTTATAGAGAAGGCGATAACCCCTAAATTGTATTAGTTGATACCCAGACCACACACCCTTCAGGGTGTGATCTGTATACCGAAGTATGGGCACCATTCAGAAGTGGGAGGGGCTCTTTGATGTCCTTCCCACGTAGAAGGAATGCCCCTATTTTGGCATATAGGCCACGTCCCTTGCTGGGGCGTGACATAGCTCTCAACCAATGAAAAGTGGGGGCTATCGCGCTATCTATACAACTAAACTTGCAACTACTTGGTTATTTGTTACCAGGTTTAGGCTAAACTGGGTTTAAACCTCGTTATTGCATTCCAGCCACCATGTTCAACCAGTTAATAGTCCAGAAAACCAGGAGTTCTGTTGAATCAGTGTTCATCTGCAGGACAAAGACTGTTTTGAAAGTTTAGCACTGGAATGACTGGTTCTGTTACTGAGTCAGTCATTCGACTGGTAAATTGTCAAAAATGGTCTTCTCTTGACGTGTAAATGGACATTGTTAATGAGTTAAGCAACAGCAGAGTCAGGTTATGGCTATAATAATGGTCACAGTGTTCATACGCCTTCCACACTGTGAAATTCCGTTACCTAAATGAGACAGTCCGACACACAAGTTTTAACCCAGAAAATTTTGAAATGTAAACAGTAGTGGTTTTCTGATTAGTCATGACCTTTCCATGACGTATATGAAAAAAGTACAGGTTTTCCTGGTCTGGAATTTTGCTTTTCAAATTCCCTGACTTTCCATGATCCATATATGGACCTTGTGGCCAAGCTCTATAGATACATCCAGCTTTTCACTTGCTTCATCTTCAGAGCATGCTGTACTAGAAACAGGAAACAGTTCTCTGTCAGCAACTTCCTCTCATGTGACACCTGCAATATAGCACACAACACATTCATACAGTGCATGTCAGCAACTCTACTGACATAAGTGACGATATTTAAATTTTGCAAACTGAACATAAGTATTTTGCAAACGATTAGCAGAAATTGTAGAATTTTACAGGTATTTTAAGGACTTAAAATAGGTTTCTTATAACCAAATACATTGTTAACGCTTTCATGCTTGCGTATGAAGCATACTCCCCCTCATTATAGCGTATTTATTTTTACAAAAAGTATCAATTGAAAATTATCAATATCATTATAAAGGCCGTCATTGGCATTTTACTGTACAACTATAGTAACATGCTGGGTGTGTGTGTGCGTGCGTGAGTGCGAGCGAGCGTGCGTGCGTGCGTGCTGGCGTGGGGGTAGGGGTGAGTTGTGTGGCAGATGAAAATTATCGAGAGAGAGTGTCTTGTGTAACATGCATCGTTTTCTCCAGTGGAGTTGAACCACTACATCTCAATGCCTCTTTGGAGAGACGAGCCGAGACTATCAAGCACCATGTCGATGCAAGCACCACAAGAAAGTGTGAGAATAGATATTGAGAGAGAGAGAGAGAGAGAGAACCAGCCCGTGTGTGTGTGTGTGTGTGTGTGTGTGTTGTTGATTTTGATATCATCGTAGCCCCTGTATCACTCAGACTCGTTTTAGATCTCGAATCAACTCGATCCGTCCAGTGACCATCGTACTAACATTCGCGCACTCACATAGCTACGTTGTCCTTTGATCTCTTGCTATGTGAAGTAACCTTACAACTGTGAGCTGCTGTTCAGCCAATCGGGGTTCGGGTTACTTCGCTTGATAGGCGAGACATCATCCGGTGACATGATTTACAATCACAACAACAAACACGATGACAATGCTGTTGAAATGGAAGGAGATATTTGCAAAAGTTTGCAATCATTTTGCTCTAAACAAGTTAGCTGAGGAATAGAAAACATGTAGACTGCTTTTCGGTAACAAAAAGGCCTAGTTTGGCTTACGTGTGTACTTCCTTATTTCTTATTGGCAAATTTCATTGGCGGAAGTTGACTGACCCCAGCTCATTATTTATGTATGGAATTTCATGAGCAGACATCAAAAGCGTGGTACGCGGTACGGGAGCATAGTGGGGGAGGGGGGGGGGGCGATGGTGGGTCATGTGTGATATACGCATCTACGCAATGTCAGCAAATTTTCGTCCTCATTTTGTGCCCTCAACTTGTGCGGGCGTTATACACATGTTTAGCCACGTCAAGCTTTTTGAGTTGTACCGATAAAAGATGATAACGCCGCCCACACGAAAACAAAATCACGCATTTGAAAGTGAGCTTTAAAGTCTTATCCTGGGCCAAATGTCCTTATGACACCCCCACGCAATATGACTAAGTAAGAGGCTGCGAAATATATACTTTAAATCACGCATTTCATGCACGCTAGCTGTGGAATAGTTTGTTACTAATTTGTAGTAGTCGTAGTAGTAGTAGTAGTAGTAGTAGTAGTAGTAGTAGTAGTAGTAGTAGTAGTAGTAGTAGTAGTAGTAGTAGAACAACTGAAGTATCCATAGCCCGTCTGATCCACCGTTGGTCACGAAAGCTGCTTGTTCGATTTTGTTTGTGACCATCTTGGATTTTGCACTATTTTCAAAATTACATTTAAAGATCTTCTGTGAAACTCAAGGTCCGATCTATGCCATATCCAAATGCTAGTAAAACTAAAATCTGGCTAATAAAAATCAGAATCGGCTAAATCATTGGCTAATGATTACAATTCATTTAATTTTCTTGATTGGCCGAAACCTGAAATTTGCTGTAACGGCTTTCAGTCATATTAGTTTCAACATATTCAACATATTTCTTATATATTGCGATCCTTTTGTATATGTACTGTAAAATTGATAGTATTAACTGATGCCAACTGACTGCAATCATGTTCCTAAGTGACATATTGAAGTACAGATATATGGCTAAAACATTTATTATTTGGCTAACAAAATGGTATTTGACTATTCTATTGGATAGGACATTGCAAAAGTCAGATCTGTCCCTGAAACTGCTTGTTTGGCCAAGTGATATGAAACTCAAGAAACTTCATCTAATACAAGAGCTGAGCAAACTTTTGTGACGTATTAAAAAATATTGATCAATTTGGTTTAAATAGAATTTATTTTATTCAATGGGAGCACAGTAAGACATACGTCTTATACACGTGTCTCCCATACATACATACAAATACAATACATTAATAAATACATCAATTTGACTTGGATATCCTAGTTTTCACAAAAGAACCACCGTTTCCCTGAAACTGCTGAAGGGATTGGTCCACAATTTCGCAAAGTAAAAATATAATTAGGAACTAAGGTCCAATCAAATAGTTTTAAAGGCAAACTGCGCAGGTGCTGACAATCATGAATTCAGGCACACCGGCACTTACAGACATAATAACCCGTCCACCCGCTCACTCACTTACACCCACCCGCCCACACTCCATCAACGCCCGCCAGCTCGCTGAGTCTCTTACTCGCTCGCTCGCTTATTCTTTCTCTGTGTCTCATACACACGCACGCACGCACGCACGCACACTCACGCACGCACGCACGCACACACGCACGGTTCTTTGCTTCGACAAGTAATCTCTCATTTAAAAATGAGACTGTATCCAGTGGTCCATCATATCCTATAACAATATATATATATATATATATATATATATATATATATATATATATATATATATATATATATATATATATAAATATATATATATAAATATATATATATAAATATATATATATAAATATATATATATATATATATATATATATATATATATATATATATATATATATATATATATATATATATATATATATATATATATATATATATATATATATACCCGTTAACTATTTGCTATCTTCTGATAGGCTTGGTTCTATAAATGTACCTGTATGGCTTGGCCATTATTTTTCCACTGAATATTTAGTCCAGGCAGACCGAGTTCTCCGATAACATGGCGATATATTTGGTATCTTCTGTTATCTCTTGTTGCATTTAGCAAAACTTACCAGCTTATACTTCGGGATTGGTTGAAACACAACTTGGGTATATGGTTATTTATGCCAATGGGATGCAGGATAGTGACAGTGTGGTGACCAGGTCAAAGGTCCATGCCACTCTGACACTGTTATTTGATCTCCGCTCAACGTTAAATGTTTCCGTTTATCAAATCGTTTGTATTTATATTTCAGACTTACTTAATCTTGGACACATGATTCGCTATACCATAAGGGAAATGCGTGCTGATAGTGAAAGTCAAATCTCAAGGTCATAGTAACCTTGATATTTGGCCACCGTCATGTCTGTACTTCCAATGTTAAGTATTTGTTTGCTTAACTTTTAGGATTGTTTAATCCTCCAGGACGCAAATATGGACTCATGGCTTCATATACCATACTGATGCATCAAAATGACAGTGAAGTCAATAAGTCAAAGGTCAAAGCCATTTTGACATTGCTATTTCACCTCCGCTCTTTCAACTTTTCAATTTAACAGAACATTTAGATTTAGATTTCAGGATTGGTTAATCCTTTGACTACGCTTGGATACCCAGTTACCTATAATTTTAGGAAGCAGCAATGATAATATTGAGGCCACATGGTCAAAGGTCAAGGTAACTGTGGAAAACAGGAGACAGGCGATACATTTAATTCCGCGGAAATATTGATTGTAATTTTATGAAGTGTTCATCTTATGCGTCATATGATTATTCGTAATCATATAACACATAAATTCAGTTCATGTTCCAACAATCAAAATATGGAATAACCTTCTCTCAAAATATCACCTCATTCTTACCAGAGCCAAGGTGGAGTAAACCAAGTATTCATCATTTTAATAATCATAGACTAAACAATTTCCAGTCCATTCGAATAAGCATATCTCGTCACAATAGACATTGTATTTGTTCTATAAAGTGCTGTGAAGTGCTAGCACCAATGACCACGGTTGAAGTTTTCTTGCAGTTAGGTAAGCCTGAGCAAGCGGAGTTTAGCAAAAACAATGGATAGCACAAATATGATTGACATGATCTGATCTTGACCCAGATAGCCTTCAATATCAATATTAAAACAACATATATGTATGTCATTGGATATTATGAAACAAATTGTTACCTAATGTACATGGTACTGGTTCTGTCGTATCTAGCACTCCATGCTCGATTCCTCTACACCTTTTTAAAGCTGAAATCTGGCTTCTTGTGCAAATGACAATTTTTAATTAATTTGGTGGGAAGATGTTGTTACAGGCAGAAACAAATTTAATTCTTTAACAACCTGTATCTATGGCTATGGTAAATGTAAAGGTACATATACACACCAGAATGGCTGAAAATAAAATTATTAATATTGCATACATTTAGTGGCTTGTGTGCCTAGATGTAATGATACGAAATAAATCTTAATATATGATGATTCATTCCATATTAATTAATATTTTAAGTTTTAAGTTGCAAACTGAATTAAAGACACGAGTCCTGTCACGATCCTTAAGTAGAAAAGTCAAGCCAGATAAACAGTTTTCAAATTTTCAATAACAATTCATAAAATGACATCACAACTAAAATCCTACATAGGCCATGCACACAGCAAATCATTCGCTTACACGTTCTTCCGTATTCATGCACCATTCAGACACAACCCCCACATAATCCATGCATGAATCACACACAGTTCACACAGCTTACACACGATTCACATACAAATCTCCCACTATGTTCACACGTACACTTTCTTTTACATACGCTACAACTCGTCACGCGATTTTATAAGCAACGTACGCTAGCACACCACCAGCAACTACACCTTAGAATGTACACAGCAGTACTAACAGACGTACGCACCATATATAATATGTAACCGTAGGTATTAGATAGACAACATAATTATATATATATTAAAACTAGATTGACAATACTATACACAATATAAACTACTAATACAATACAAATAATTATGGAAATGTTCACGGACTCGGGGGTGGGGTGGAGTGGGGTGGGGTGGGGTGGGGTTTTACTGTTACGTTTAACTGTTAATGAATGTTGATGACGATTACGACACTAATATCATTGCACAAGAACGGAAATTGACGATGATGAAGACGATGACGGCAATGATAGTACTGACACGACAATTGACGACGATGAAGACGATACTGGCAATGATAGCAATGACACAATAATGACGAATGTTTCATGAAATTGAAGACGACGACACTGACTATAATGACACGATACTGACGAATATTTCTGCGCAACTCGCAGGTGATAATATGTGACACAGATGTTACCGGTAATGACCACGACGATGATGATGACGAAACAATGACAGGATTACTGAGACGGTGACGATAATGGCGACGACGATGCTGACACAACAATACAGGTCTGCGCAACTCGCAGGTGTTAATCGTTGACAGAGACGATGACAATGACGACGACGACGACGATGATCATGACAAAACACTGACAAGATTACTGGGAAGGTGACGATAATGGCGACGACGATGTTGACACGACAATACAGGTCTGCGCAACTCGCAGGTGTTTATCGTTGACAGAGAAGATGACAATGACGACGACGACGATGATGAGACGATAGGCAAGTCTGCGCAACTCGCAGGTGATTTTACCACACACACACGTTATACAGGGTCGGCTTTACTCACACGCCAACCAATACACAAGATTTCCGATCAAGAAATCACAGCCTGTCCGGACCCAGACTGGACACTACAATACAAATATAACCCTGTTAAAGTATATGTTTACGATAGGGTAAATCACACTTACTAGCACATGACAACAACATTGACGAGAAATATGGATGATAATGAACAACGCTCATTAACATGCATTTATAATCTTACTGATTAACCCTTTTCCACTGACAGACTGACTCTGAAACCATACTACGAGTAACCGATACAATGGTGTTCCTTTTGAAGCTAACGAGACTGGAACTCATTGCCCATGTATTGTGCAATAGCTTCCCGTATCATTATCTTCAGAATAGACACACAATATACCAAGTACTAGGAATTTTGCATAAGGATAGGCATACCGCAGGATAAGGGTTAAATACACAATATATTTGAACAGAACGACATGATATAAGTATCTTTTTAAACCACAACTTACTATACTGACAAGCTACATATTACCACTTCGCAAATTTAAGAGGAGAACTTATTGGACACGTTTTGGCTAAAATAACAATTTTGAAAACACATACTTATATGACGTCATAGATTGACAAAAACAGACACCGTATAAAATTATCAATACTCACATAATCCAATTGAATAAGAAATATATGACGATTACAATCCGGTATTTCTAATACATATGACTTCAAAACACATAAATTACTAGATATGAAAAGTTATACATACGCCGTTCAAAATTCAATCAGGTTGCAAACACTTGAACACCGTACACCTGGCAGACTTTCAAACGACTGTCCCAAGCACTAGGAAATGATCATGCCCGTCACCTTGCAGTTCATTCTCAACCCAAGCGCATTCCTTTCAACAAAGACACGCACACCACTACTCCAAGCGCCAACACGTCTTATACACACGTAGCTATTTACATAAAATATTGTAGCGAAAATGGAGAAAAAACTGCTGCAATGATTTATCGCGAATTTTTAATTCAGATCGTGACATTTTCTCCCCCTTAAGAATTTTTCACAAAATTCATATAACATGATCTGAATTACTACAATATACCAACTTAAGCTAAACAATACAATACTACTAATACAATGTCATCTTACATACTTACATATTGTTAATTATGGAACACATCTACTGAGTACATCTGCACCTACATTGTCCACACCTTTGATATCATGAATGACAAATATGTATGGTTGCAAGCTCAGCGCCCACCTCATCACTCTTCCATTTTGATTTGCCACTACCCCTTACTCAGGTCAACCTTGGAGAAATATTTACCATTTGACAACTTGGTATATAACGACTCCGGATGTGGAATTGGCTCACAGTCAAAAACAGTGATTTGATTAATTTTCCGAAAATCTGAGCAAAATCTATACGTACCATCTTTTTTCCGAACTAGAACGATAGGTGAAGCGTAGGGAGAGTCAAATGGCTCGATTACATCCATCTGGAGCATAGCATCAATTTCCTCTTTAATAATCTCCCTCATGTGGTGAGACACTGGATATGGTTTTGACCGGATGGGATCTTGGCTGGTCAGCCTAATCTTGTATTCAGTACAATCTGTTCGACCTGGCAAATCTGTTAAAACATCACTATATGTAAGCAAAATTGATTTTACCTGTTGCTGCTGCTCACTACTTAATTCATCAGAGATGACAACATCCTCAGCTGTTTCTTTCGCCTGCCAATTTGGTGACACAATCTCTGGTTCTGATATGTCCATATCAGTGTTATCATCCTGAAAAACAACATCAACAAGACCTGAACAGACATATTCTAAAGATCCTATTCCTACAGTACATACATCAACGTTTGATTCTGGTCTTTCCATATATTTCTTAAGGAGATTTGCATGAAAGGTTTTTACCTTTCCCAACACATTGACTCTATAATTTCCTATTCCAAACTTTTCTACTATTTGGAATGGTCCTTTCCACTGCATCAGTAACTTATTGTTATATGTAGGCAGCAGAATAAGCACCTTATCACCGACCTTCATCTGACGATTCTTTGTCTTTGTATTGTAGTACTTCCGATACCGACTTGATGATTTCCTTAGTTCATCTTGTACGATCTGGACTGTCTCTTCCAACCTGTTTCTCAAATCGAAAACATATTGATAAGTTGTTCGAACTTCTGCATTATCCACCTCCCCTGTCCATAATTCACGTAATATCTTAAGTGGACCTCGTACTGTTCTACCATACAGTAACTCAAATGGGGAAAATCCAAGACTTTCTTGTTCTACTTCTCTATATGCAAATAACAGTGCGGGAAGGTACCTATCCCAATCCTTTGGTCGTTCAGCACTCATCTTACGAAGCATCGATTTTTATGTGCCATTAAAACGTTCCACTAAACCATTACACATAGGGTGGTATGGTGTGGTAGTTAATTGCTTAAGAGATAACAATCTACTTACTTCTTTCATTACTGCTGATGTAAATTGTGATCCCATATCTGTTAAAATTTCTTTAGGCACACCAACTCTGGTAAACACTTCAAGCAACGCCTCTGCTACATTTTCTGTTTCGATCCTAGGCAATGCCACTGCCTCTGGATATCTAGTGGCATAATCTACTATTGTTAATATGTAGCGATTAACCCGGTCAGTCACAGGGTATAGTGGTCCTACCAAATCCACTGCAATTCGTTCAAAGGGTGTTTCAATTAAAGGCATCTGCCCTAAAGGTATGTTACCAACTCTACCCTTAGGTACTGTTCGCTGACATATGTCACATGACATACAGTGACGTTTGATGTCACTATGCAATCCAGGCCAATAAAACTGTGATTGAACGCGGTCCACCGTTTTTCGTACTCCAAGATGGCCACCCATCAATGATTCATGAGCCACTTTCATTACTTTCGTACGCAGTGACTGAGGGACTACTACTTGAGTATATTCTTTACCATGGTCAACATTTGGTGACATGAACTTACGGAGCATGATGCCATTGTGATAATAAAATGAAGAAACATTATTACCAGTATGTTTTTCTAAGCCACTTATGGCTAGTGTTTTAAGCTTACCCATACTTGTATCCTGTTCTTGAAATTCAATCAATTCTTCCCTTGTCACACCGATTCCACCATCTCTTGGTGTCTTTAATGGCGGTAGTCCTCTTTCCTTAGATCTCCATTGTGATCTGGTCTCCACAGCACTCACAG
The DNA here is from genome assembly GCA_034401795.1 of Chaetoderma sp. LZ-2023a. NCBI lineage: Eukaryota > Metazoa > Mollusca > Caudofoveata > Chaetodermatida > Chaetodermatidae > Chaetoderma > Chaetoderma sp. LZ-2023a. The sequence continues at coordinate 134,528,364 of CM067374.1, forward strand.
CGTCCATACATCTGCCACTCCATGATAAGTCAGGATCACTAGGTTCTCTGGCACCTGGAATATTACCTAAAATCAAATCATATGTCGGACACTCCATGCATGCAGCTTTTGCCATTCCCGCATAGTATGGTGTATCAATATTAATAAAAGCTACAGGGACAGTGCGTTTTGTTCCATCAACCAAAACACAGGTTTGAGATTCATCTGTCATACAGTCTTTATCTACAATGGATTGTTTAATCACTACCCCACTACAACCACTGTCCCTTAATACATTGACAGCCTTACCACATACAAACCCTCTTTGTACCGGCATCTTCGGATTACTTGACCCAATGGCTCCCGTCACTATGCTTGGTTCCACTCTTGCCTCTTCTGCAACAAGTGTAGCATCTGCTGTATTCTCTCGATCTCCATCTCTGTGGTCTACCTTCATACTGGATATGTTAACCTGTCTGTTGGGACACTCTCTTGCCATATGTCCAACCTTGGAGCATAGAAAACATCGTCTATCACTAACAGAAATAAAAGGCTTTTTGTTACTATCATTCGTGTGTTTGCTACCCGTAGGTTTATTACCTGTAAATTTATTACCTGTGAAATTCTGATTTGGTGCCTTATCCGGTTTATGATAGGATGCTGGTCCTCCTCTGGCATCTAGAAACTGTTCTGCTAATGTCGCCATCTCTCTTGCACTGCTAGGTTTTCTCTCCTTCAAAAAGACATTAAGTTCTCGATTAGCCATATTTAATAATTGCTCCCTCAGGAGCAAATCCTTAACACCCTCAAAGCTTTTCTCCGTACTACTCAGCTCAACCCAACGTATGAAATAATTCTCAAGCCGGATTACGAATTGAGAAAAGGTCTCACCTGAATCTATCTTAGCAAATCTGAATTTACAACGAAATCCCTCCTCCGTCATATCATACCGTTTTAGTAGCGCTGCCTTTAACACAGGGTAGTCATCGGCGTCTGTTGTCACTATTCTGGAGTAGACTTCTAATGCTCTACCCTTCAAGAGAGTACTTAGGTACATCGCCCATTGTATCTTATCCCATCCCTGTGATGTAGCAATGCGCTCAAATCTCTGTAAGTACGCATCTATATTGTCACTGTTATCGTCGAATGGTGGCATCCTCGGAGCCTTGGGAATAGAACATGAATGGTTAGAGTTTTTCCCTGACATTATATCGCTAGTATCATGTGACTGGTTCATTCTCCTTTGTTTTTCTAGCTCTAACTCCCTTTCAATAATCTGAAGTTTGAACTTACTTTCATGTTCCCGTTCTCTCTCACGTTCGCGTTCCTCTCTCTCACGTTCGCGTTCCTCTCCCGTTGTTTCTCTTCTCTCTGCTGTGCTCGTTCCTCTCGCTCTAGCTTTGCTTGCTCTGCCTCTTTCTGTATAGCGACCTGATCGGCAACAAACTTCTGCAATGATTCTGCCGCATATCCAAGCTCTTTTCCAAGAGAAACAATCTTGGCAAGGTCCATTGTTACACTGAAACATACACACAGTAAATTATAACAAATGTAAGTGAGGTACAATACAATTTATGTGCAATAAACATTTAGCCTAAGCTATTACGTTGCTCAATGACTATTCAAAAATTCCCATTTGACTCTTAACATGATTTAATAAAATAACATATTTCGTAGAAAATTTGAAAACTATCTTCTTAAAGATCTGACAGAATAAAAAATTGTCCCCGGCATCTCCACCAAAATGTCACGATCCTTAAGTAGAAAAGTCAAGCCAGATAAAGAGTTTTCAAATTTTCAATAACAATTCATAAAATGACATCACAACTAAAATCCTACATAGGCCATGCACACAGCAAATCATTCGCTTACACGTTCTTCCGTATTCATGCACCATTCAGACACAACCCCCACATACTCCATGCATGAATCACACACAGTTCACACAGCTTACACGCGATTCACATACAAATCTCCCACTATGTTCACACGTACACTTTCTTTTACATACGCTACAACTCGTCACGCGATTTTATAAGCAACGTACGCTAGCACACCACCAGCAACTACACCTTAGAATGTACACAGCAGTACTAACAGACGTACGCACCATATATAATATATAACCGTAGGTATTAGATAGACAACATAATTATATATATATTAAAACTAGATTGACAATACTATACACAATATAAACTACTAATACAATACAAATAATTATGGAAATGTTCACGGACTCGGGGGTGGGGTGGAGTGGGGTGGGGTGGGGTTTTACTGTTACGTTTAACTGTTAATGAATGTTGATGACGATTACGACACTAATATCATTGCACAAGAACGGAAATTGACGATGATGAAGACGATGACGGCAATGATAGTACTGACACGACAATTGACGACGATGAAGACGATACTGGCAATGATAGCAATGACACAATAATGACGAATGTTTCATGAAATTGAAGACGACGACACTGACTATAATGACACGATACTGACGAATGTTTCTGCGCAACTCGCAGGTGATAATATGTGACACAGATGTTACCGGTAATGACCACGACGATGATGATGACGAAACAATGACAGGATTACTGAGACGGTGACGATAATGGCGACGACGATGCTGACACGACAATACAGGTCTGCGCAACTCGCAGGTGTTAATCGTTGACAGAGACGATGAAAATGACGACGACGACGACGATGATCATGACAAAACACTGACAAGATTACTGGGAAGGTGACGATAATGGCGACGACGATGTTGACACGACAATACAGGTCTGCGCAACTCGCAGGTGTTTATCGTTGACAGAGAAGATGACAATGACGACGACGACGATGATGAGACGATAGGCAAGTCTGCGCAACTCGCAGGTGATTTTACCACACACACACGTTATACAGGGTCGGCTTTACTCACACGCCAACCAATACACAAGATTTCCGACCAAGAAATCACAGCCTCTCCGGACCCAGACTGGACACTACAATACAAATATAATCCTGTTAAAGTATATGTTTACGATAGGGTAAATCACACTTACTAACACATGACAACAACATTGACGAGACATAGGGATGATAGTGAACAACGCTCGTTAACATGCATTTATAATCTTACTGATTAACCCTTTTCCACTGACAGACTGACTCTGAAACCATACTACGAGTAACCGATACAATGGTGTTCCTTTTGAAGCTAACGAGACTGGAACTCATTGCCCATGTATTGTGCAATAGCTTCCCGTATCATTATCTTCAGAATAGACACACAATATACCAAGTACTAGGAATTTTGCATAAGGATAGGCATACCGCAGGATAAGGGTTAAATACACAATATATTTGAACAGAACGACATGATATAAGTATGTTTTTAAACCACAACTTACTATACTGACAAGCTACATATTACCACTTCGCAAATTTAAGAGGAGAACTTATTGGACACGTTTTGGCTAAAATAACAATTTTGAAAACACATACTTATATGACGTCATAGATTGACATAAACAGACACCGTATAAAATTATCAATACTCACATAATCCAATTGAATAAGAAATATATGACGATTACAATCCGGTATTTCTAATACATATGACTTCAAAACACATAAATTACTAGATATGAAAAGTTATACATACGCCGTTCAAAATTCAATCAGGTTGCAAACACTTGAACACCGTACACCTGGCAGACTTTCAAACGACTGTCCCAAGCACTAGGAAATGATCATGCCCGTCACCTTGCAGTTCATTCTCAACCCAAGCGCATTCCTTTCAACAAAGACACGCACACCACTACTCCAAGCGCCAACACGTCTTATACACACGTAGCTATTTACATAAAATATTGTAGCGAAAATGGAGAAAAAACTGCTGCAATGATTTATCGCGAATTTTTAATTCAGATCGTGACAAGTCCCTAATTCAAATATCCAAACTAAAAAGATTATAATAATTTATACGGAATGTAATCATCATATGCTAAGATTTATTTCGCTTCATACTATAACAGGCCTGATTTCCTCGTATTTCTGACTATGCGGGGTTAGCTTTGGAAATAGCGCTGCTACAATTCAGGATGAGCTAACGGGTGAAGACGCTTCAATAAGCAATAAACAAAACGGTTCTTCAAATTTTAAGCTATACATTTTCAATTACTTCTAACACAGTTGTATATATCTAATACTAACGGTCATTTCTATCTTGATCTAGTGGCGCTATGTCTCTCTAATTCTATCTACATTCTTAATTGTCTAAGTACAAATTTTAATGGGCACATGTACTTATGCACACAATTTACAATAATACAGAAAGCAGCAAACGTCCTTATCAACACAACACGCTGATATGAGTTGAAACAAGGTAATTATGTGACGCTAGCGCTGGTCATTTCCACTTCTAATTTACAAGTATAATTCAGTTTGTTAACGCCCTGTATAGCCAACAAGCTGTCCCAATCAACACATGGCTTGACATATCAATACTAATATTCGCTTAATGATACAGTACTTATTAAATAATTAATACTTGTTCTATGGATTGTGTCGGCTTGGCTAAGATAAATGAATATAGAGACTGATATGCTAAAGGTGTTGATGGGTTTTCACACCTCAGACGTGTCTGGCTAAGGATCTGGAGTATTACTTGGCTAGCTATAGGATAGGCAATGCTAAAGACCCAGACGTATATACTGGTCTGGCGTTCTGTTAGCTTAGTAAAATACCTACCACTCAATTCACTGTTTGCTAAAGTCACCTGACTTAGATATCTCAGAAAATTGTAATCTATTCATTCTCATGGTATGTGGGTTACCTCGTAAACAAGGTTAACAGAGATACACCCCTCCATTGGGTATTCTTAGTAGTATGCCCTTAACTCTATTGCAGTCACTGCTCTAGGGAACAGGTTCCTCTATTTATATAGAGAACATATAAATGAGTCTGTAAGCATGCACACTATGCTACTATGTATACGATGCGAGAGAGCCCAAGCTGCCATTAATTAATTCATGCCACAAAAGTTAATAATGATATGTAATTTAATGATGCGGGTGGCCATGATGGGCCACCGTGAATTGAGTGGTAAGTATTTTAGTAATCTAACAAAACGCCAGACCAGTATATATGTCTGGGTCGTTTTGTAACACAACAAAAATCCTAAGCCACTCAATTCGCTGTTTACTAAAACATAGAATTGGTCAGACCCATATACTAGATAGGTTGGTAAATTGCAAATCAGGAATGAAAAGTTAATCACCAAAAACACTAAATCAACTAAATCGATGTGAAGTGCAGAAAGAGCATGAACAAACAAATGTTCTACATAAATACACTAAAATAATGATAATTAGAAAATCTCAGCAAAGAGAGTTTATTACAGACACGTGATGGTGAAGAAGACGGCTAACTAAAGAATCTAGGCAATTGAGCCTAAGTCTGAGTGGAAAAACTTGCAATGTTACAGATTGGTATTGAATCTGATCTTTCAGATAAAAAATAATGTAGATTCTCACATTTATACTGCAACTTACAAGTTACATAATGTCGTCCACTGATAGATCTGCATAGAATGTGATGGAGAAGGGCATACCACGAACAATGTGTGCCTTAACATTTACTGAGTGTCTCCTGGAGTACATTCTAGTAACAAATAATGGTGTCTGTAATCCAGTTGTTGAGATGCGCGCTTACTAAACAAATTCACATAGGTAATCCGAATGGTATTAAAAAAAATATCTTAAATTGGGTATAGTTTTCGTAAGAGATTGAAAACCATTAGGTTTCATTCATAAGATTGCTTCAAGTGTGAAGAACGAAGCCATATCCTACCACCTAGAAAAGATCAATGAATATGGATATCTGAACGCCATCTAACAAACGCAGCAGCTAGTAGAAAAAACCCTGATTTCAGAGTTATACAATTATACAGATGGACCCAAGACATGAGCTAATAGAGGAATTTATTTTGGGCATTTTATTTTTTTTGCAATATACCATAAAAATACATGTTATGTGGATAAATAACTTTCGGACCGGCTTAGGATAGGTGCTAGTGCAAAAAGATAACGCCACCCCAACATACACATACATTTAAGTCATCAAAGAATATCCCATGAATTTATGACTTGATGAAGGGATGCAGAATCGGGCGTGAACATGTGCTGTTCAAAAAGTGTTTGAAAACCTTAAATATACTGTGGCAAATTCTCCTGTAAAGGATAGCTTTGAATTGGTTAAGAATTCTGAAGTTCAGACAAAAAATCCATTTCTGAGACACATGTCTCTTGGAAAATACCAAAAATGCATATTGAAGATTTGTGGAATGATGAAAGGAAAACTGCTCTTAAACCAGATAGAAAATCCGCAAATTTGGGAAAGCCCCTTTGGACTTCCACAAAGAGGGCTATGAGATCTACTGATTAACTCTGATAGGGCCAAACAACAGTGATTGAAGGGATAATACATTCTGCTGACAAAACTTCTTAAAGCCAATTGGAACTAGAAAGTTAATTTGGAGATATAAACAAAATGGGAAGTCTATGACTGTGACAGAGCCTAGCCTAGAGGAAGAGTATGAACATCAGATCTGGACGCTAACCTATGTAGACACTTAATGGGATGTAATAAATGAGCTATCATGAAAATCATTTTACCTGGAATGTGAGAGGCTGATAGATTTCCTGACGTCTCCACCGCAGGAGGGGGGGGGGCCAAGACTCCAGAAAAAATATGATGACCTTGACCTTCCATGCTGGTTGATGTAAGTCACTACTATGGAAATCAAATGACTGCATGAACAGAAAGGTGGGTTGTCAAAGAGATGCTGTCTCTTCACTGTCCGATATTCCAGAATATTGAAGAAGGAATAAGACTACCCTATATGATTCCATAGACACATGACCGAGAGGGAATTCTACAGCGATCCCCGATCCGAAACCTTTAAGAGAAAGTATGGATTTGTCCAAAGACTATGGGATCAAACATATGATGAATTGAAAGGACTGAAGACTTAGAATGGAAATATACTCAGTCTTTTCTCAATCTTTTATCCTATCTCAGACCTGACTGAATAACTTAGGTGATTTGATGATGACACTTTTAAAAACAAGGCAACAAAAAGGACCTGCAGATGGATCAACTGATGATGAAGAATAGATACCTATGACACCAAACAGACGAAAATTCATTGTACGTGGTCAGGGTGATGGACAAAATTCTGAATTACCAGACTTGATCTTCGTACGCAAAACTGATTCCATTTGGCCTAAGCTAAGGACCCTTCCAAGCAAGAGGATTCCCCGACTGGCCATGACGCATTAAAATAACCCAGATCCAGATATGATCAAATCTGTATATATGGACATATCAGAAAACGCTGTCACTTATCCTCGTCGAGACCAGTAATGACTGGCCAAAATGTCTCTATCATGTCCATATTATTCCTTTCATCGATGAATTCCATTTCTGAGGCAATGATACAGGAAAAAAGATTTGAATATTTTTAAAACGATTTGACTGGATGCCATTGCTGTCTCAGGCAGCAATAAAGCAGTAATGAGTTCCAGTCAAAATAACTCCAAAATATGCAAACGAATTAGTTTAAATCAGAAAGACATGAAGTGTAAAATTTTTCTGGAATTTTTCGGAAAGGGATAAATTTGTGGTGAAGATAAAAGCCGAGACCCTTTAAAAAGATCACCTCCTAGCACCTCCTAGGAGGCCAGCACCTCCTACTTTTTGAAATCCTTGGACACTTTGCCATAGGAAAAGGGGAGGTTTCAATGTCTAAGTTGATTGTACATTATATGTGTGAAATCTGCAACTTATGACATGCCTGAGACTAGCCATATCCAACCCTCACCTGATAGACTAAAGATTATCTAGAAGAGCTTATGCATCATAGCTAGGACAAGAATAAATCTGCAGAATCCTATTTTACAAAATCTAATTTTAAACAAAGCTAGAATGATATGAGCCGAAACCATATCTTTATCAGTTGATTAAACAGGAAAGAAGTCCACCAAATCTGTTACCAGATCAATGATAGATTAAGACAAAAGACTGAAACAAGGCAGAATGGCGAAAGGAAGAAACAAGTTCCACAATCCATGAGAGGGTAATGGCCGATTTATTTAATAATGCCTTTAGAAGAGCTAGAATTTGGAAGATTAAAATTGTCTTAAATAGATAAAGCAAAGAAACAGCTCCATATGAAAGATCAGAAATCATAGAAAAAGACATCACTAGTCAAAGAAAAAGATAAAAATTTCTACTGAACTAGAGAAAGGGGTAGTGTATGGCTTGATAACTTTATTTATTGTGACAAGCTTTCGCACATAAATGTGCTTCATCATGACGAGGGATCATACGGGTGGACAAAAAGGTAAGACTAATGTAAAAAAAACTAGATGGAGCCATGCCTGTCCTACGTGGAAAAGAATTCAGGCCTTGAGATATTATACTAAACGAAGATAGCAAACAACTATTCACAGTTAAAATAATAAAAACACACTGATTTGCAGACTTATGAGGAGAATCGAAAGAAGATTGATTCCAACTTTTGAGAGAACAGGTAGAAAAACTGGGTTTTAACTAGATGGATGCTGATACGAAGAAACTAATGCATGAGAAGATTCAGGATCAAAATGAAATCAAGGGAAGCCAAAACGACAAAAGAACTGCTAGGAACATAAGAAAAAATAGAAATTCCTACTAGATAAATGCGAAGATGTATAAGGAAGAACTAGAGCATAACATGACGACTAGAAGGGGGAGTTGGTGCACGCATGGTTCCGAAGGACGAGGAGAATTGGATGGTTCAGCCATTTCACTAAGAACAACTGACAAAGAAATTAATATATAATTTCAAAATAAGAGACCCTGAGATAGGGCATTTAAATTGTCAAAACGTGATCTTGAATCATAACCAATACCATCAAAAACAACAGAAGTGGTTTGATTTGGCATACCTAATCTAGAAGTTCAATTGCTATATCATAAATACTGAACGAGTTATAATCTAAGTAATAATTCTGAGTGCAGGACAATTAGGTCTCTATGGTTAGCTCTTCCTCGTTTATCTCAATGACTGCGCCTTCATTTCCGGACATGGGTTTTGTGCAGTCCTACATTGCCTTTTGACGTATGCCAAAGCATATCTAAACAATTTTTTACAGTTTTTAGAGTTGGTTCCAAAACAACATGTTCAGACAAGCCATTCCATAGTTTGCACACCCTCAAACAATTTAGTTTTTCTTCTAAGGTTAGTTCTCCCCATCTGGTAGACTTGCAGATGTGTCCCCGGGAATAGTCGTTTTGCAAGCAGAATGTTATATTTGACTAAAACAATCGATTGGAAGCCTGGACGGCTAATAAAAGGGTCTGATAGTCAAGAACATTCATGATCCAAGGCTCGCTTGCTAGTAAAACATTGAGATCGACACCCATCTATGATATAGTAAATTTTGTCATCAGTTCGTACTTTTTACTATCAAAATATTAACCATTTCACTCTCGAAATTACTAAAGTCATAAGTTGCAACTGAAATAAGTTATAATCTGAATGAGTACCAGCAAAAATGTAAGTTGCGTATTTACTTATACACCCATAAATAGTCCACACATAATAGGATAAATCGTAGTCACATTTTTCCTCTAAATTTTGAAACATTACCACAAAAATTTAACACATTTCCCACGGCACAAATCCTTACTACCCTGCGATTATGTTTATTGCGTACCTCAAAACATCATCGATGAAGTGAAACTATTAAATTGAACCACCTAAATATTTCGTATCCTTTAATAAACATTGTTAATTCCATCAAAATTAATCCTAAGCTTGATGTAACATGGCGTCTTGAAAATATATAATTCACGTGCTATTCGGTATCCGCTCAGGTTAAATCAAATTTGAATGAAGTATCTTGCAAATCCAATCACAGAGCACCGAGTACTCGGATATATAATTATCCTGGAATCGGAAAGTCGACAATGTGATCTACCCTTCTCGTCAGCGCCTCCAAACGCAATCAAACATAAAGCCGTAGCTTCGTGCTATGCCGAGAATACACCTCTAAGATAATAACCAGGCATTTTGGATATAAACCCCCACCCACTAATTGACGAAACTATATTTTTCTAACAGCCTTCGATGTCCTCTTTAAGATTATGTATGTTAACATGTGATAAACCGGTACTCAATATGGTTTTTGATGGGTTATATTAGAGCTAATACCCACAGTGAAGCAGACCATATTAAGGGGTAGGGGTATTAAAAACTGAGATATCTTTTGTTAGAATTATTGTACATTGGTGATCGTCCACTCAAAATGTTGCTTATAGTATCATCTATGATTGCATATGGGTTACATGCAAATTGGCTGCATAATGAGATCAGCAGAGGTCAAAAGGTTACAAATATTCGCCACAAATCTAGCAACTATATGTTGCCATCACTGACCAAGCACCGGTAAAGGACCATTCTGGTTTTAACAGCTTAAGATTGATCAAAACGGACCATTTGACAAATATAATGAGTAAAAGTTTACTCATTTAATAGACTATTGTTACTATGACAATTGACAGCATAGCCAATTTGTGAGAATCGATGAAAAATGCATTCATTGTAAATTGAGAAAGTAGATTTTGCTAGAATCGTTGTAGATTGATGATAAACCACTCAAACTGTTGCTTATAATATCGTCTATGATTGTATATGATTTACATGGAAATCAGTTTCATAATGAGGTCAGCAGAGTTTAGTTTACAATGATTGCATTTTTCATCGTGTACAATACACTTGGACTGAAGTAGCAGTAAATGCCTCGGTCGATTTTTCTAGTAAATTCACAGAAACACAAGTATATCCATGTGGAAAGTTTGGAGTCGTGAAAATATTTACTTATCATGGACGCAGCCGTTTTGAATATAACCAGAAAATAAGGGGGACTATTTTCTGTAAAATAACCGTATATATCGAAGGTTGCTCAGTTAATCCCGAAATTTGTCTGGAAAATTACTAGATCATGGTCGGTCAATATCCATGAGAGCTATCTCCCTCCCCCCTCCCCCCTTTGGTGCTAGTAGCTGATAATTCCATAGATATGAGTATGTTGGTTAGGGCTTCGTTTGGATCAGAGCTGACATCGATGTTAGCTATCTGCTCCCCGAGGACCTTTTTGTATGACATTTGGGTGTCAGTGTCGCTGATGAGCTTGGGTAAGTTGTAGGCGATGCTACCCTCTTGCCTGGTATGGCGTTTATACATTAGGTAGAGCTGGTTCATATGGAGGCGTGTAATGACTGGCTTATGGTCAGAATTGAGATCTTTGCCTCCATAGGAACGAGCATCCAGAAGTAGGGGTTTTGCTGCTGTCTTGCATAGTATGAAATCTATTTGGTTGTAGACAGCTTTTGTGGCCTTAGAACCTTTTGCGGCTTTGCGATCAGCAATGTGTCCAGTCCATGTTGTCTGGTGGCGGCATGGGTGTTTTAAAGCTGTATTTGTGGCAAATGGGCCATTGGAACTAAGGAATGCCACCAGTGCATCTCCATTGCTGCTGCGTGTGCCCTCTCCATACGATCCCATGCATGAGCCAAGTCCTGAACTTTTGTCCGCAATGCCGAGTTTACCCGGCTTGGAGTTTAAATTGCTACACACGAACAGTTGCCATCTACTGGGATAGTAATGGCGGAGCTCAGTTCTGCATAGAAGGAATCTAATATAGCTAGATTCTCTTTGTCCCTTTCGGTAGTTGGCCCATATGCATTGATTATGTGACACTTAGTGGTGGTGCGCTTTCGCGTTGGTATAGCCAGGTCGATAAATGCAATGCAATCACTGACGTATCCAAAACTAATGACATCGTCCAATACCCTTGGTCCGATTACGAACCCTAATCCATGGTAAGTGGCCTGTTCTGCTCCATGAGTACTAGCTTATGGCCTGTCTGAAGTTGCTGCTCTGAGTGTTTAGCTACTTTAGTCTCTTGAATGCATGTGATGTCGATATTGCAGACGCCCTCGCAGATGAAATCACTGCTGCGGATGACGCCCACAAAATGTTTCAGGCAGCCCGAGCCCTGAGAGTTACTGACTACACACCACCACTAACTGTACACAACTCTGAAGGGCACTTTATCGGGACTGACCAGGGCAAAGCCGAGGCAATTAGAGAATGGTTCAAGGAACAGTTCACTGACTACGATGATTAGCCCTTGCACCGATTCTCAGGAGACCACAGGCCATTACTAAGACCAATTAATACAGCAGAGGTTGAGAAGGCACTTAAAGCCCTGAAAAATGGGCGTGCATCTGGACCTGATGGCATGAGCAATGAACTATTCAAATATGCAAGTGATATTATCTCAAAACCGATCACGCACTTAATCAATTCAGCTTTTATGCACCACCTTCCCATCGATGTTGTAGGCCAAGGCAACCTTATCGCGCTACCCAAGCCCAAGAAACCACCTGGCCCCAGCCAATCTGTGGCCCATTGTGCTCCTTAACAGCATACAGAAAGTCCTATCCAATGTTACTCTATGGCGCATCCGAGATAAGATCGACGACTTCACCGGATCATGTCAAAGTGGCTTTAAATGTGGACGCAGCTGCGCAGACGTTGTATGGGCTCAACGCATGCTTGTGTCGGTAGTCATGTCCAAACATTTGGAGTATGAGTCAGGTCAGTGAAGTCTGTAAGGTTTGAGAGATCAATCGGCACAGGGTGATGGTCTATCCCATATGCTCTTCACCTGTTACCTCACTGCTGCATTGAAATCCGTGCGGGAAAACTCCACAAGACCAAACCCCCTGGTGTCAATACTGGGTATGCCACTAGAGATGGAATATGCCGACGATGTGGACATTATAGATGAGGAAAAGAATCCTCTTGACGAACTTCTCCCAATAGATGCAAGCAAACTACAAATTGAGAATCTCTTTATGAATGAATCCAAAACAGAGTTCACCCACATATACCTATCTACAAAGCATGAAACTAAAGAAAATGACGATCCACTCCGTGGCGGCGAACCATGGAGGAAAAGTAAAATCCTGGGTTCACTGCTTTGCGGTACTGCTGACATTGCTGCACGTTGCATCATGGGGAACATAGCTTTGTAGTCCTTCTGAAAACTATGGATTCGTGGATCAAAGATGCCCTTGGTAACAAGACTGCGTTTATACAATGCAACCTGCGTATCCTTGATGATGTATAACTGTAACACCTGGACAGCTCCAAAGGCAGCTCTGGACAAACATGACGCCTGCCACCGCAAAGACCTATGCACCATCACTGGACACCGATGGCCAGAGAGCATAATTTTCAACGATGCACTATACAAAATGTGTAATACGTCGCTGCTGTCTGTAAAAGTCGCCCAGCAAAGATGGTCCATATTTGGCCATGTGCTAAGGATGCCAGAAGACACACCAGCACAGAGAGCTTGGAATCCGCCCTACTCGGAGCCAGCAAATACAGATCCAGGAGAGGACGTCATTGCATAAATCTGCTAAACATGCTACGAGGTGATCTCAAGAGAGCGGGATTAGGTACACTCAAGTCAAGAATGGACCTGAGGAAGCTAAGGATTTTGGCTGAGGACAAGACACAGTGGGCAAAAGCGAAGAAGGACTGATTGCAGCTGTAGGATGTTTCTACTACTACAACCGCAGAATACAGTAATCATACACTTATACATGATCATTGTGTATCCTTGTGGTTTTCTTCTGGTCCACCACGCCTGTTTGCACCACTGCCGCATTCTTAATAGAACCAATAGCTACCCAACCGGTATGTTACATATGCTATTCAGGATACCTTATGTAGGATTCGATCCCAACCAGCATGTAGTATACCTTATGTAGGAACGAATGGCGCTCGCACCTACTCAGAACTCTTAATTGACCCAAGAACTCCCCAACCGGTATGTTACATATGTCATGTAGGATACCTATGTAGGAGATGCTCCAAACTGGTATGTAGTATACTTTATGTAGGAACGAGCCTCTGTGACTTAAATAGGATCAGAGATATTGACTTCACCTGACTTGTACTGCGAAGCTGATTGTTGGCACCATTTTCTTTGTAACCCTTTGTAACCACGAAAACTTTCCATTCTGTTTCATATCCACGTAAATTATAACCATATTAGTACATGACGTATTCACCAAAGACTGTACGTTCTATGACATTCATGAAAAATCAAATGTGGATGTAGCTCCACAAGATTATTGAATGAATAGCATTTATTGAGACATAAATTATGTGTTTCCTGTAATACAGAATATTAATTAACGATGGCTTGGACTCTGTCACATACATAGTACCATAGTGCGCATGCTCACAGACTCGTTTATATGTTCTCTATCGGAATGGAGGAACTGGTCCCTTAGAGCAGTGCTTGATATAGAGTTAAAGAGATACTATTATGAATACCCAATGGAGGGATGCATCTGTGCTAACCTTCTTTACTAGGGAACCCACGTGCCATGGGAATGAATAGGTTAATATTTACTGAGATATCTAAGCCAGATGACTTTAGCAAACATTGAATTCAGTGGCTTAGTATTTTGTTGTGTTATACAAAACACTTGTATTGCTGAATCGTCAAGGTGAATCCATTTGTGTATTTGCTAGTGTTTATTTTTTTTTAAATAATGCTGCTGCCAGCTACACTGGTGTAAGGCAGCAACAGCTTTTCCCATCATTATTAGCTCACCTGGCCAGAAAGGCCATGTGACCTTATGCTGTGGCGACTGCCCATCGTCTGTCCATCATCAATCCGCCGTCTTTTTTTTAAACGACTTCTTCTTAAGAGCCACTGGGCCGATTTCAATTATATTTGGCAAGAACAATCCATATTCATGAACTATCATCTAGCGCAGGAGCTAAAGCAAGTTTGTTCAAGGGAAATTGATTGGCCAAATGGTTTGACGGCTATCTTAGTTGACCTAGTTTTCATGAAAACGTCTTTCACATCAAGAACATACTTACTTCCCAAAAGCTGTTTGATATTCCTAAAATATCAACCTACACTCAATAAAAGCTTAGATTAAAACGGTTAGGTGCCCCTACTGGGTAGGTAGTCGGATGATGGCTCGGCGGATGCCAGCCCCGCTCCGCGCATGCGTAGACTGTCAATTCATCTTAATTTATTGGCATGAACAACACATGCCGTTGTGTTTTCTAGGTAATTTGCTAGGTTTTATACTCAATTCTGGTCTTTTTGAGGAGGGTTAAAGATGTCTGAGTGCTCTAACTTTTGAAGGAAGGCCAGAGACCAGTTAATCAGCTGTCTTTAATTAATACAATTGCGCGTTGTCGTGTGTTTCCGGGATTCGTTTTATACGTTTTTGCTGCTGTTTAAACTGGTAATCTAATATAATGGCGCCTTGAATTTCTAATCGCACTTTGTTTTTGTGTCCACAGGTGCCTGCAATGGCTATATATATAGTCTGTGTTGAAATTATGTCCACCATTCACTCACTCCCCTGTTAGAAAATGCCTATGCCCAGAGAGATAGGAGCTCACCTTATGAGTAGTATCGCTCTCTCTCTCTCTCGCTCTCTCTCTCTCTCTCTCTCTCTCTCTCTCTCTCTCTCTCTCTCTCTTTCTCTCTCTCTCACTCTCTCTCTCTCTCCCTCTCTCTCTCTCTCTCTCTCTCTCTCTCTCTCTCTCTCTCTCTCTCTCTCTCTCTCTCTGCCCCGTGGTCCCTTTATATTTATGGTGGAGAGTCATGTGAAATGGTGGATTACTCAAGAGTTCTTGATATGGCAGTATGCCTATGTTAAAGACGCAGGTACTCTTGGGTATGAAGATATGGAACTATAATTTATTTGGAAATAATTCAAAAATCTGATACAAGATGTTTGTATTAGGTTATTTTCTGATGGTGTGCATAGGTTTATTATTTTACTCATCACAAATGTTGTTTGCTCTTGTGTATTGAATACATTTTGTCTTTACACCTGGATGAAGTTCATTTACTGATTGCCTTCCTGGGATATATTGACATCATAATCAGCCCTTTGTTTAATTTGAACAATTCATTGTTTCACGGCTGTATTTTTAGCTAACCTGGCCCGAAGGGCCAAGTGAACTTATGCCATGGCGACCGTCCATCGTCCATCTGTCGTACTGTCCATCAACCGTCAGTTATCCATCCGTCATCCATCCGTCATCTGTCCGTCCATCGTCCATCAACTTTTGTATTAAAACACTACTCCTCATTAACCGCTTGGACGATTTCAAACAAATTTGGCTGAAAATTGTGATAGACTCCAGAAATTCCATTCCGAATTATGATTCATCAATTTCTTGCGTGAAAATTTTAGATTTTATGAAAAATGTACCGGAAATTGTCAAAGCACTTCTTCTCCATACCATTCTGAGTGATTTCAACCAAATTTGGCTGAAAGGACCATATGGTTGTAGGCTCCAGCACTTCAATTCAGAATTCTGATTCATCAATTTTTGGGGTGAAAATCTGAGATGTTATGAAAAATGTCCTGGAAATTGTCAAATTGCTTCTTCTCCTTACCATTGTGAGCGATTTCAACCAAATTCCATTCCGAATTTTGATTCATCAATTTTTTGGGTGAAAATCTTAGATTTTATGAAAAATGTACCGGAAATTGTCAAAATGCTTCTTTTCCTTACCATTCTGAGCGATTTCAACCATATTTGGATGAATGCACCCAAATGGTGATAGGCTCCAGAAATTCGATTCCGAATTTTGATTCATCAATTTTTTTGGGTGGAAATCTGAGATTTTATGAAAAATGTCCTAGAAATTGCCAAATTGCTTCTTTTCCTTACTATTCTGAACGATTTTGACCAAATTTGGCTGAAAGGATCGTATGGTTGTCGCCTCCAGCACGTCCATTTAGAATTTTGATTCATAAATTTTTTGGGTGAAAATCGTAGATTTTATGAAAAATGTTCCGGAAATTGTCAAATTGCTTCTTCTCCTTACCATTCTGCGCGATTTCAACAAAATTTGGCTGGAAGGACCCAATGGTCATAGGCTCCAGAAATTCCATTCCCACTTTTGATTCATCAATCTTTTGGGTGGAAATCTGAGATTTTATGAAAAATGTCCTAGAAATTGCCAAATTGCTTCTTTTCCTTACTATTCTGAACGATTTTGACCAAATTTGGCTGAAAGGATCGTATGGTTGTCGCCTCCAGCACTTCCATTTAGAATTTTGATTCATCAATTTTTGGGGTGAAAATCTGAGATTTTATGAAAAATGTCCAAGAAATTGCCAAATTGCTTCTTCTCCTTACCATTCTGAGCGATTTCAACCAACTTTTGGGTGAAAGGACCCAATCGTCATAGGCTTCAAAACTTCCATTAGGAATTTTGATTCATTGATTTTTTGGGTGAAAATCGTAGATTTTATGAAAAATGTACCAGAAATTGTCAAAATGCTTCTTCTCCTTACCACTCTGAGCGATTTTAACCAAATTTGGTTGAAAGGACCATATAGTTGTCGGCTCCAGCACTTCCATTCAGAATTTTGATTCAGCAATTTTCGGGTTGAAAATCTGAGATTTTAAGAAAAATGTCCTGGAAATTGTCACATCGCTTCTTCTCCTTACCATTCTGAGCGATTTCAACCAAATTCCATTCCGAATTTTGATTCATCAATTTTTTGGGTGAAAATCTGAGATTTTATGAAAAATGTACCGGAAATTGTCAAAATGCTTCTTCTCCTTACCATTCTGAGCGATTTTAACCAAATTTGGTTGAAAGGACCATATGGTTGTCGGCTCCAGCACTTCCATTTAGAATTTTGATTCATCATTTTTTGGTTTGAAAATCTGAGATTTTAAGAAAAATGTCTTGGAAATTGTCAAATTGCTTCTTCTCCTTATCATTCTGAGCGATTTCAACCAAATTTGGATGAAAGGGCCCAATGGTGATAGGCTCCGGAAATTCGATTCCGAATTTTGATTCATCAATTTTTTGGGTGAAAATCTTACATTTTATTAAAACTGTACCGGAAATTGTCAAAATGCTTCTTCTCCTTACCATTCTGAGCGATTTCAAGCAATGGTCGTAGGCTCCAGAACCTCCATTCAGAATTTTGATTCATCAATTTTTTGGGCGAAAAGCTGAGATTTTATGAAAAATGTACTGGAAATTGTCAAATTGTTTGGTCTCCTTACCATCTTGACCAGTTTTAACCAAATTAGACTGAACGGATCCTATGACCATATGCCCTAGAACATCCATTCAGAATTTTGATTCATCAATTTTTTGGGTGAAAATATTTGATTTTATGTAAAATGTACCGGAAATTGTCAAAATCCTTCTTCTCCTTACCATTCTGAGCGATTTCAACCAAATTTGGCTGACAGAACTCTATGGTTGTTGGCTCCAGAACTTCCATTCAGAATTTTGATTCATCAATTTTTTGGGTGAAAATCTGAGATTTTATGAAAAACTTACTTGAAATTGTCAAATTGCTTACCATCTTGACTGGTTTTAACCAAATTAGGCTGAAAGCATCCTATGGCCATATGCTGTATGTAGAACATCCATTCAGAATTTTGATTCATCAATGTTTTGCATGAAAATCTGAGATGTTATGAAAAACGTATCAGAAATTGTCAAATTTCTACCCCTCTTTAGCTGCTTGACATATTAAAAACAAATTCACTATATGATTCTATGGTGGTAGGCCCTAGAAATTCTATTCAGAATTTTGATTGATCAATTTTTTGGGTGAAAATCTTAGATTTTATGAAAAATTTACAAGAAATTGTCAAAACACTGCTTCTCCTTAGTTGCTTGACATATTTCAAACACATCTGGCTGGAGTGACCCTATCACGGTAGACTAGGATTTCTATTCAGAATTTTGATTGGTAAACTTTTTGGGTGGCCATCATGGATTTTCCAAAGATTATCCATCATATCTATTTAAATTCAAATGGTTCAAATGCTAATGGTCCAGGTGAGCGCCACAGGCTGTTGGACCGCTTGTGAAAAATGTACCAGAAATTGTTAAAATGTTGCTTCTCCTGAGTTGCTTAACATAGTTCAACCAAATTTGGCTAGAGTGGCAATATCATGGTAGACTACAATTTCTATTCAGAATTTTGATTGGTCAATTTCTTTGGTGGCCATCTTGGATTTTCCGAAAATTATCCATCATATCTATTTAAATGCAAATGGCTCAAATACTTATGGTCCAGGTGAGCGCCTCAGGCCCGTGTGCCTCTTGTTTCTTAAGCAACTATGCCTTAAGGTTAATTTAATTTATTACCTTTGGTCCCTGTCATTAATATTTTCTTAGGTCCATAATTGAAAAACTTATTGTCTTGGTCTTGTAATTTACAAATATGTGGCTCCTGTGAGAGGTCGGTAAAAGTAAAGTTCGCGCCCCATGTCTGCACTAGATGCAGTACTTGTGGTCCCACTTTTAAGTGTGACGTTTGTATTCAGGTGGAGGGTCGACTTAATCTCTTCTGTTCTCAAGTTGCAGGCGAAGGACAGGCCGAGTTATGAGGAGAAGCGATAGAGTGAGAGGACGTGGAGGCCTTCCATGAAATGATGGGGAAGATGAAGAAGATAATTAAGGACCAGGTACCAGAGTTGCTTCGTAGCATGCTTCCTGGTCCACGTAATTCGTTGCCATCTTCATCTGCCCCCAGATGATAGTCCCCGCCCCATTTATAAATCCCGGCCGGAGGCTTGCCTCGTTGGTAGATGTAGGAGCGTGTGGTACCATTTCCTCTTAAGGTACCTTGCCTGGCCAGTCTGGGTTAGCGGTCTTTGCTAGCACAGAGTCTAATCTTTCTGGCCAACAAAACGTGGACTCTCTGTTGGGTTCGTCCAATGACGCCATGGCCATGGAATCGGACATCCGCCCCTTCGCGGGGAGTGTGGGAATTCTCCATGGTTCTACTCATGCAGGAGTAGGTTCTACGGCCCATAAGGTGGCCTGGTCTGGAACCGATAGCTTCTCGTACCTTATTCCACGGCTTGCCGATGAGATGGCTATGGCTGGCCCAGACCATGGTATCGATTTTAATAACCATGACACTAGGCCTGCTCCTGGTTTAGCCATCACTCATATCATGCCAGCCCTCACGGGTCTGCATGGGTTTGCCAGCTGGCCAGGTGCATCTATGGCTCCAGCCACTGTTACATAACTCGCAGGTGGCTGCGAGGAGGATTGGTCTGATGCTTGCCAGTGGCTGGTGAGCATTAGACCAGAACTCAGTGTTGAGCTGTCAGTTAGCCAGCATGCCCAGCATGCATGGTTAGCGGGAAACCCAGCGATGACTGATATGCCATCTCTGCCATTAGTGGAACATATCACGGAGAGGTTTGATGTAGCTGAGGCATCGATCAAGCTGATCGGATGCCTTGCAAAGACCCCTCGCGAGGTGGCAAAGCACTGCCGTATTGTTGCTGGTCAATATCAGCAGTACGGTGTGGTGCCTAAGCCAAGTGTGAATCACCGCATGGTGCTAGGTGAAGACACATGGCAAGCCTCCCGCGCTGACACAGGAATGCTGTGCTCAGGCGTGCTGCATGCTGCCCATGCCACGTTGCATGACGCAGACGCTCGCACGTCTTTAATATGCTACAGGGAGCAGCTACTGCTTCTGTGTCGCAACAGTCACGCCCTGTCACGGTCCAAAGAGCCATCCAAGATGGTATTAACATGGCTTTGGATTGCATGACACAGTCAGTCACTAGAAGTATTCGGACAAGGCGCACGTTTGCGTTGGACAATCTGTTCCCATCACAGGATCTCTACAATAGGTTGCTGCGTACATCGGATCCTGCTCTCTTTGGCGGGGAGTGATGTAAACACCTCCAAGAGACTGTCACGCTAGTGAATAATCAGATGGCGCTACGACAGCAGTTTGAGGTGCTTCGGAGAGAGCGTGGTCCTTCAGCACTGCCTGCGTACCATTCGCAACAGGCCAGAGGTGATGCTGGCCAGGTCAGAGGTCAGACGCCAGCCCAACGCAGGCAGCAGCCATGCCATCAGAGAGCCACTCTGGGGAAGGCGGGACTGGTGCAGGCTCCTCCAGCGCAGTTCAACAGGCAACAGCCCACGCACCATGCAGGTTCACGCAGTCCGGGCAGAGTTGCACGAGGATCATTCTGGTTGTGGGAAGTGTACCTGACGGCATGCTTGTCACAACAACCACTCCAGTGATATCAGTGCCAGGGACAGTGCCGTTCTTGCATTACTTATGCCCACCTCTATCCATAGATGGACCCTTGGGAGGCAGCTTGGCCTTCCAAATGCAAGATTGGGGGTGATTAACTCAGGATCGCTTAGTCTTGCGATGACTCATTTGGATACCATCCCGAGTGGACAATAGCTCCACCATCGCAGCTGTCTCCCGATCTGGACTCCAAATCCAAGAGATCGAGATCAACGGGTGTGTATCGAGGAAATAAATTCCCTCATACAAAATGGAGCAATTCAACTGGCACAAAATTGCTTTGGCTTCTACTCAACCGTGTTTCTGATGACAAATTCGCAACCTCAAGCGATTGAACAAGTTCATAGAAACATTGGGTTTCAAGATGGAAACTGTCAAAACGCTGGTGGCAGGGTTAGAGAAGGCAATGTAGACGGCGCTAATAAATGTGATGGATACTTATTTCCACATCCCAATTGTGAGGAGTTTTCGTCGGTTCCTGGGATTCGCTTTTCAGGGCCACCAATGGGAATTTGAAGTTCTTTCCTTTGGAATTTCGACCGCTTGATGGGACTTCATCCAGGTGCTTCTTGCTATCACAGCATATCTCTGCAGGATAAGCATTGCAGTCCACACGTACATAGATGACTGGCTGTTAAAAGCACACAACAAGAAAGGTTTATCAGCAAATGTGGAGATGGTTGTGAAAACTCTCATAGATTTGGGCTCAATAATCAACTTTAAAAAATCAGAGCTGATTTCATCAGTTAAGTTTGTTTACTTGACCATGTTCTTCGATCTAGAGATCGGATATGTTTACATGAGTGGAAACATCATACAGTCAGTGTGCAGCAGTCGCTATTTGCTGGCATGGGTTTACTTGAGAATGCTTGGGTTGAAGGTCTCTCTGGAGCCAGTCATTCTACAGGCAGCTTTGTGAAGGCGGCCTATCCAGCTATTTCTCATGTCTCAGTGGACCCAGAGGACTGGTTCCCTGGACTCAAAGGTGTCAGTGTTGGAACTTCTGAAGCCACAATATCAGGGCTTTGGAATCTGGATCAGTTGCAAGAACATATCAACGTACTGGAACTACGAGCAGTAGTTCAGAGCCCGGAACATTTCTTAGAGCAAATCCAGGGAAAGATAGTTCTGGTTCGAGCAGACAGCTCAACAGTAGTGACTTACAGTAGTGACTGACATAAACCGCCAGGGCAGAACGAATTCGCCCAGTCTCTGTATGATAACATGGAAACTGCTTTGCTGGATCATGCCAGCACCTTGAAGGCAGTTCCTATTCCGGGAAGGTTAAATCTGTTAGCAGATTCGTTGAGCCGAAGAATTGGTATTTTACCTACGGAATGGCAACTAATTCAATATGTGGCGGATCCTCAGTTCAACCACTGGAGTAAACCCAACATAGATGTATTCGCAACGAAGATGAATGTGAAGATGACGACGTACGTCTCTCCTATTCCAGATCCATGCACTATCGCAACAGATTCTCTAGCTATCAGCCGGATGGGAATGTATGTCTGGAATCAGACAGGAGGAGAGTCTAGTGCTTCTGATCGCCCTAATTTGGCCAAACCGATCATGGTACACGGATATGCTGAATCTTCTGGTCAGCAATCCGGTTCCTCTGACTCTGATGGACAATATTATCTTCCAGGGAAAAGCCCTTTACAACAATCCATCAATATTCCAATTGACTCCATGGATGTTGTGTAGGAATATGCAATTAAGGATGGCCTTTCTGAGCAAGAAGCCATGTTCATGGCAAAAGCCAGAAGGGGGTCAACCTCCAGAGTATATAATTATAAAGTCAACAGATTTGCTGAATGGTGCTTAGAAAGATGTGTTAGTCCATTGAATACATCTATTCAAGTAGTAGCCGATTTCCTCTGTCACCTGTATGATGCCTTCAGCCATAAGCCAAATTATATTGCTGGATACAAATCAGCTTTAAAGGTGGTTATCCCTTGCTTGGCTAATCGGGGAAGTGATGAAGTATGTAATTTAAATACTTTAATCAAAGGCATGGTAATCTAAGGTCGAGAAATCCTCAGATGATTATGGCATGGAGTTTATCTTTATCTTTAGTGCTCCATGTACTAGCGGATAAACCTTTTGAACCACTAAGTTCCATTTCTATGAAAATGTTGATACTTAAAGCAGCTTTTCTAATAGCTGTGGCCTCGGCAAGGCATAGAAGCGAAATTCACGCCCTTTCGGCCGAGCCAGACCATTATGTGGTTACAGCAGAAGGCTTCAGAAAGGATTAATTTCATGGCCAAAAATCAGTCATTGAAATATCCAGGTCAACATATTGTTTTACCAGCTTTGGCTAAATATGATCCTAGTTCAAGGGTATGGTGTCCGGTCCACGCATTGAACCGGTACAAGCAGCAGACACAGGAATGGCAGATGAATCCTAGTTCGTTATGGTTGTCTAACATTGAACCCCATGGCCAGGCGTCCAAGGACACTATTTCGCGTTGGATTGTGGAATGCATTCAGCTTTAACACAAAGCCGCAACTGGTAAACAGGTTGACATGGCCAAGGCTCACAAAGTCCGTTGTGTAGTGGCTTCCACCACCATGTTTAACGGGGTTCTGGTGATGACATTATACCGGTAGGCCAGTGGCACTGTGAGTCAAGATTTACCGACCATTATCTCCGTGACACCACCAATTCACTCGCCTTATCGATTCTAAAAAAATACCTCGGGGTATATATTGTAAACAAGGATTTCTCACTGTTTATATACAGCACACTTAATAGTGGGAATGCCCACTTTTGTGCTGCATCATTCTTCACCTTGCCCATGTCAAGGATTTACTAGGTAAGTCTTGGGTCTTGTGCTGTTTCATAATTATGTCATGTGGTCCGTTCTAATATGGACATTGTTCGTGTTATTATGTGGTTCTCTCTTGAGAGTTTACGAAATGAAGTACTTGTATTTCGTGTGATGTTGTTTAGTACTATAGCACAGTACTTAGAGAGAGAGCTTAGGACATTGAAGTCTTACCTCCTCCTCCTGTCCCAAGTTCATTATTCTCGCCCATCAGTTTTGAGCCAATGTTCTTATCGTTCCTGGTTATGTTTAATGCATAACTTGGCTCTCCTAGGGAAGAGCGAGGATTTTGTACCTCGCCTCCCTTGCACCAAATTCACTTACGAATTCTGGCAATATCAAAGAGTGTTTTGGAGGTAAGTAGAGTCTTGATGTGAAATTAACGGCATCACGGATTTCTTTTTTCATGGGAGAGTTGTTACTTACCCCTCAAACGCAGACCCGGCCTCTCCATCCCACAGAGGCCCAGTCTTCGGGCATATTGTTTCCTTATGTCAGCCAATCATCGAGTCGATGAAGTAACAGTCTGAGCATGTGCAGAGTAGGGCCGGCATCCGCCGAGCTGTCATCCAACTACCTGCCCGGTAGGTTCACATAACCTTTTTAATCTGAGCTTTTATTGAGTATATGTTGATATTTTAGGAATATCAAAGAGTGTTTGGGAGGTAAGTATCAACTCTCTCGTGGAAACAGAAATCCGTGATTTCGTTTATTCTTCTCCAGAACCACTGACCGGATCGGGCCGACATTTGCGAGATGATTAGGGACTAAGGGGCTTTAAAGCTTGTTCAAAGGAAGTTGATAGGTAAACAAACATGGTCGCTGTGGACCAATCAAAATGTTTGGCCGCCATATTGAATTCTTTTATTTGATGGATTTTGAAACTGAAATTGGTTTTGTATAGGTATTTGGCAATGCTGATTTCAACCATGCCATTTCTGGTTTGGCAGTATGCAGTAAAATTACCTAGTACAGCAGGTTGGACTCCATTCTATCAGTTGGCTGAGTGGCCCAGTTCAGTTATCAGTTAGCTCAGTTCTTTGGTGTTCGGTAGTGTGAGTTTAAGTTTATTAAATCATTAATTTGACAAAGGCATTGCTGCTTTAGAAGGCAACAACTTTCAGTCAAATAAATTACAAAATATTCAACATTATAGATGTCAGAGGACACGGTTAAGTAATGTGTAATTGGAGTCTGATTTCTACCGTCTAACAGCTTTTATTGACAAAGTAGATAAAAACTAAATTAACAGATTACCATAACCCTTTCCTTCACTGCGTAAATATTTAAGATATGTATTATGTGCTCTGGTATCTATATTGTTAAAATATTTTGAAATGTGTTTGCTTCATTGAAAGTTGTTGCTGCTTAAGGCAGCTATGACTTGGTCAAATTATTTTCTAAATAAACTCCAGCATCGCAATACCCATCCCTGGTGCCAACTTGGCCATTCAGCCAGATGTACATGTGTTGGATGGTTTGAAATGCACTCAGTTGAACCTGCTATAAAGACCACCTGCATTAACCCTTTCACTGATGAATTCCTATATTTTCAAGACATACAGTAAAACTGTTGAATATTTTGAAATTAATTTGACTGGAAGCTATTGCCGCCTAAGGCGCAATGGCTTCGGGTCAAATTAATTTTAAAATATTCAACAAAATAAGTTGTATATCATAAAGAATATGCTTTTCCAGGATTTATGGGTGAAAGGGTTCCGAGACTACCTGCTTTAAAGACTATTTTCTTCATTTGCTAAATCTAATTACGCAATGTATTTGAGCCTTTCTTAGCCCTTTACCGGGCAAGCCGGACAAAACCTGCCTCTGCAGTGGCCTTAAGGAATGGAGAATGTCCACTTGCAGGCCAGGATGACTATTTTTGAAAATATACCACTGGAATGACTGGCTCGATATCGAGCCAGTCATTCCAGTGATACATTTTCAAAAATTACCACATCTTGACCTGAAAATGGACATATACTGAAAATGTTAATTTTACTGAAAAATCTTGACCATTAAAGTGTTAAGAAACCAGCTGCCTTAAGAGACTGCCTTCTGATTCTCACTTGAGGGGTGGATTAATACAAGTGTGACTGCATGTCATCAATTTCTGTTGTTAGCACTGATGTCATCTATTTTCATTTAAATATTGCTCAAAAGCACCATGGCAAAAGTAGTCCACAGATTGTTGTCAATATCGCGAAAACTAATCCACTACTTGGTACTTGTTGATGTGAAACTCAATACAGATTAGTTGAGGTGCCAATGTTCCAGGTGAGAGATACAGGCCCCTTGGGCATCTTGTTACAAAATAGCACCACCATATCACCTAACAATTGATACAAATTTGTGATTTTGTTCCATCAATGTAAATGTTAAGCACAATATAATTTGACAGCACTCTGTCATAATTACACCGTGGTACAAGATTTAAACCGCTAAAGTTATACGATTTTAAGAATTTTATTTTCAGCCATTATGGTGTGAATATGCACCTGTAAATATTATTGTACATTTGAAAATCTAGTGCTCACGGATCGTCCAAAAACATGGTCGCTATGGGCCAATCAAAATGTAGCGTGTTTGGCGGCCATATTGGAATTTTTTGATGAATTTTGAGGCCGAAATTGATTTTATATATGTTTTTAGGTATTCTGAATTCAACTTTGCCATTTTCGAAACTGTCGGATGAATGGGTTGTCTGACATCTTGGATTTTTTCCCACCAAAAAACCCATACTAAAGCAATGGGAATTTTCAAATGTCTTCTTTTCAATAACTACTAAGCCTATTTAAAGTATATTTGATAGGAAGTATCCTTAGGGCATAGGGATACAAGTTTGTTCAAAGGAAGACGATCAGATAATTTGGCCGGCCGCCATCTTGGATTTTGGCCGAAATTCCACTAAAATGTGTCCATGGAAATTTGATATGTCAAAAAACATGTCCGCCATGAATCAATCAAAATTTAGCATTTTTGGTTGACGTCTTCTATTTTCTACAAATTTCTGATAACATCATAAATAGACTACTTACTAACCAGCGCCAATTGTAATAAACCTTCTTCACAGACATGTGATTGCTAAATCTTTCCACTGATCATCTCATTTTCGTCAGTTGTGATAGTGGCCAATAGTGGCCTGGTTAGGGATACAGGCCCATTGGGCTCTTGTTGAAAGCAAAAGATTTCTTTTAATGTGTTTAAGGACATGCCACTTCTGGTCCAAATGCGCCACATGATATAATGTTAGTGTTAGATTATTCTGAACCAGAACCATGGCCATTTAAAAGACCTGATTAGGCATTAGCATACTGATTTTACTGTGACCATCATCTCAGAATATGATATTTGTAAACTATTCAGCTAAATTATGCTCATATTTTCACATTCACAGATCAAACATAGGATGGAACATATGCATTACAGGGCTGATTCTCTGTATGGTGCTGATAGTGGTGGCTATTTGTGTAGCACATGGTAAAATAATTTAACTGTAATTTACGAAATTGCTTTAAAAAATCGTGAATGGTGTAATTACGCTGGCATTGGCTGGAAAATGTATATAGCTACCAACATGTAAACTATGCACTAACTGTGTTTGTAAACAAAAGATCTAAAGCAATTGGAAATTTAAAATGTCTTCTTGAGAACCACTGGGCCGATTTCAAATATTTGGCAGGAACAATTCTGAGGGCATAGGGTTACAAGTTTATTCAAAGTAAGCCGATCAGTCAATTTGGGTGGTGGCCATCTTGGACTTTGGCCGGTATTTAGAAATGCCTACAACTCTTCTCCAAAACCTCTTGAGGGTTCGATTCAAACCTCATGAAAGATCATCTAGGGCAAAAGGTGAACCAAGTTTGTTCAAGGGAACTTGATTGTCCAAATGCCCTGGTGATCATCGTGGATGACCAATTTTTCTCAAAAACAACGTCTCCAGAGCCATTGTACGGGTGAGGCTAAAGTTTATGAAATATGATTATGTACTAGTGGTCATTAAAGTTTGTTCAAGGGACACCGATACGTCCAATAACTTGTCCACAGGGACCCAATAAAAATGTAGCATATTTGGACGCCATATTGGATTTTAGCTCGCCTGACCGGATTGCCATTGTGACTCTGAATTGTCTGTTCGTGCGTCCATCCAGTGTCCGTTGTCTACCAACTTTTTCTTTAAACAACATCTTAAGAACCATTCTGAGCCAATTATATTTGGCAGGAGGCATCCTTAGGGCACAGACATCCAAGTTTATTCAAAGAATGCTGATCGCTCAATTTTGGCCAGCGGTCATCTTGGACATTGGCTGATTTTTAGATATGTCTTTAAAATTAAAATCTCTGAAACCACTTGGGAGATCGATACAAAACTCACGGAATTTGACAGAGATGATTAGGGACTAAGTTGTTATGGCAAAAACGTGGCTACCAAATGTAACGTGTTTGTCAGCCATATTGGATATTTTTATTTGATGGATTTTGAAGCTGAAATTGGTTTTATGGAGGTTTTTTGGAACTCTGATTTCAAATTTGCCATTTCCGAAACTGTCGGATAAATGGTTTGGCATCCATCTTGGATCATTTTTCAGCCAACCGCTTCCAGCATACTAAAGCAATTACCTCACCAAGATAAATTATTTTTCTAAATTACTCTTAATATTTTAACAATATAATGTGAGAGATATAAGCTTATAATTCTGTATTGCCTGAAATCAAAGTCATCATTTGTATGTAGAATTACACATTAAATTTATGTCACTTTTTAAATTATATTCATAGGAGGATGGGGCCATAATCAGCCATTGTTGGATCGCCTCTCTCCAGATGACCAAGAGAAACTTCGACCACTGCTTCTCAGCAGAGAACAGTTTAGTATCCAGAAAGAACTCGGCAGAGGTAGTGAACTATTTGTGAAATTTATGGTATAGCTGATTTATGACAATTACCCCATTGAAACAGAAATGCCGGATACTGAATATTATTTATGATTTAACAGTTATTTGGTTGAATATTTTAAAACTAATTTGGCTTGAAGCTGTTGGTGCCATAGGCAGCAACATGTTCCTGTCCAATTAATGTCAAAATATTCAACAGCTCCCCTGTGTCGTTATTTTCAAATTGAAAATTTGAAAATTCAGGGTTCAAAGGGTTAATTTGTAAGCATATAGAATAGGTTTAATTATTTATTAACAGCTGACAGTAAACATGGCATGAAATGTTTTGATGTCAATAGTTCCACATCATATGCAAGGTTCTGGATTCTTTTCCCACGGAAAAGTGGGTATCTCCGAAATATCCGAAATAAAAGCACAAGCACACGATTCTAGACTTGGTAGCAGAAGTTGACCACGTTTGGAGTTGATCGCATGATAACTGTAGGAGGAGTTGCGGTGCACAGATTTTGACGCAGATTGAGAAAGAAAGAAAGAAAGAAAGAAGAAAGATCCTGAGTAATTTTAATAATCTGCGACTGCAACACAGATTAATAATAATAATAATAATAATAATAATAA
The DNA here is from genome assembly GCA_034401795.1 of Chaetoderma sp. LZ-2023a. Lineage (NCBI taxonomy): Eukaryota > Metazoa > Mollusca > Caudofoveata > Chaetodermatida > Chaetodermatidae > Chaetoderma > Chaetoderma sp. LZ-2023a. The sequence goes on from CM067374.1 coordinate 134,557,912, forward strand.
TAATAATAATAAAAATATGATTTAGTAGTACCACATTGTGCATTTTAACTTTGCAATCTTTCAAACATAAATCCATGTTATTTATCACACATAGTTCAGCACATTGATGAGCCAAATCTTGAAAAACATAATAAGTTACATTTAAAATGTAGTTCCATTGATTTCTTTTATCTTTCGTGTGTTCTAACGTTAGATGGATAATGAATTCCGAATTGTTACCTTCTTGTTATTGACTGTCTAGATTAATAGTGAAAGATTTAACCAACAATTATTATTTTAGGAGCATTCGGGGAAGTCTTCAAAGGCCATATGCAACAGGCAAAAGGAGACATTGCGATAAAGATAACCACAGGTAACATGGTGAAGCTATGAATGCATGTTTGGTAATATGTTATTTTGAATATTTGAAAACACCACTAGAACAAGAAGTTATATTTAGCACATAATATAAACACACTGTTTGTGCAATGGGGTTGTTGGTGGAGTAGTGTTGGGTTGTGGGGAGGTGGTGGGGTGGTGGTGGGTGTTGATGTACCGCGGTATGAATGCCTAGTCACCATTCCCTATGAATTATATATATATATATATATATATATATATATATATATATATATATATATATATATATATATATATATACTATTTGTGCAATCGGGATGTGGGTGGTATGGTGGTGGGTGGGGTGAGGTTTGGGGAGGGGATGTACCTCGGTATGAATGAATAGTCACCATTTTTCAGTACTAGACCTGGATAAGTCCTTCACTACCTATCAACACACGACGAGGTTTTATCATATACGGTTGTAAGATGTACACAAATTGAAATTATAATCTTTTTTTATTATCGTGTCTATCAAATTCATTATAGAGGCCAGTTTCCTTACAAAATGATGATATAAGTGCACACAATTTTAATGTTGCAACCCCGTGTAATACCACACAGAGGTTTTCAACACAAGTCCTTCATAATCCTTAACTGTTAAGGTTTTCTGAGGAAAACTAAACAGGATCTCTTATTTTTACTAAATGCAAATAGTGTTGCTTGAGGTGTTTATGTTGTTCCAGCAATGGAATTAACCATTCCCCATACACTCTTGTCCGGCCAGGAAAGCATCGCATTTCAGCAGATCAGCAACGGATCCAACACTCTAATAAATAATTACCAAGCCAGATTAATAGATAACATCGCATGCCATACTATGTAACGTTGTTAAAAGGTATATGATCCATTGTGTCGAAGGCATTTGTAGGATCAAGAAGATAACCAATAGATGTGTGTTTATCTTTTTTTAGCTTTTTTGTAAATGGTGCCCATCATATCACACAATTTAACAATATTTAATATTTCTCTCCAAAGCTATATGGAGATAATATATCTGTTATATGTAAATAGTTTGTTCAGGCTGAATTTTATCCAGGTTATAGTCATTAAGCTGTGGTTAAGCATTTATAAAATGGCATTTGCACCCAGAAGAGGTTATCCGATTTGAATAAAACTTCGCAGATTCGTTCTATACGATGCGTAGAACTTATCCACACAAAAACAAAATTGATTTTCAAAATGTTTCTATACTTTTACAGTGGTTGGACTTTGATTATTTTGTGGCTGATTTGCATCTGGGTTATACTCATTATTCTGTGGATAAAGTTTTTTCAAACAACATTTACATTAGCAAGGGCCTATCCGATTTGAATAAAGCTCCACAGATTTGTTCTATCCGATGTTTAGAACTAGTCAACATTAAAAGGAAATAGATTTAGAAAACTTTGACAATCATATTTTACTGGGTTATGGTTAGGGACTTATGTTGTGCGTAATATTGTTTTAAATTGCGATGTAATCAGCTAAGCCGTATCCAGTTTGATAAAATGTTGTGATTTGCTATATAGGTTTGTTAAATGTAGCCTGCATCATATTAATGTACTTGCCTTTGAAAATTTTCTTCTTTTTTCAGGCTATGAACTTTGCATATGTTTGGACCATTTGCCTTTTGGTCAGTCTTGGTGTGACAGTAGTCATTGTACTGCAGGTTACTGCCGAGCAGCAAGGCTGTATGGTTCAGTATCCAAGCTATGCTTCTATGAAGCTACGCCTGCCCATTGGATAGTACCATGAGGATTTTGAATCGACAAGTGGATTGTCAAATTTTACTGTATCCGTGGTCCATCATATCCTGTGATGTACAATTAATATACAGGTAAGCTGTTTGCTATCTTCTGATAGCTCTTGTTCTATATATGTACATGACTTGGACATTATTTTTTCGCAGACTATTTAGTCCAGGACAGACTGCATCATGCGGCAACATAAAAATGCGAGATAGTTGGTATATTCTGATACCTCTTGTTTTTATATACATGTAAAATAATATATTAAAAATCCCCATGAATCCCCTTTGGGCAAAACTTTATGAAGGTTTTCAACTCTTAGCACTCTGATGTGAAAGTTTTTAATTTTCAAATTAAATTAAATGACGAACTTGTGTTCATTTTAAAACAAATTGGTGGGAAATGGTGCGTCGTAGACAGCAACATCGTCCACCAAAATTGTTTACTATGGTCCCCCGGTTTCTTTGCTTCTGATACCGTAAAAAGATAGAATATTGACATCAGGGTGGTAAGGATTAATTAGGCGATATTAGTGCAGTTTGGCCAAAAACAAAAGGGGGTAGGGGGTAGGAGATTTTCAGGTCTTCAGACTTCCTGGACAAATAGAGTCATGAAATTTGGCTCAGGTATCTACAACTATATGTCTTGACTATTAATATGCTCTAAAATCGTTGATCCCATCGTCCTATCTAAATCCAAGATGGCCACCAAAATAGAAGAAATTCTTAAAATTGAAATTTATGTAGCTATACCACTATACAAATTGTTTTTATTATTAAATAATTCTAAGCTCTAAGAGTTCGATGGAAGAATAATCATATACTGACGTAACACACTTGAGCTCAGCAGAGAGCTTTAGCATTCATGCAACTATGTCCTGTTTGAAGATTCCACATCATATATAAGGATATATTACCTCTAGAGTAATGAATGTCATCGACAAAATTTTGCCGGGTTTCATCCGTGAGTGTATGTCAGCTGTCAGGTTTTTTCACCATTTTTGAAGCAATGTTCAAGACTTCAGCATGGGCAGTGAGCAAATGGACAGATCTGGAGATGCGCTTGTGGTATGTTCTTCAGGAAAGTGCATTATTATCATCAGACAATTATTTGGAAATAATGCCAATGACAAAGTTTGAAAAATAGTTAGAAATGCTGATGCACTTTTCAGAAATGTGGCACAATGGTAATTTGCATGAATTTATGTCCGAAAGTTGATTCCATATCTGCTATCACTGCATAGTGTGTGTGGAAAGGCATACACAAATCCTAGGAATGTTGCGTATTGTAGAAGATGTCCACAGAAAAACTAGATCCTAGTTTGAAACCATTGGGCTGGAGGAGACATCGTTTCGTATGTGCCGTGGAAACCAGTTTGAATAGTAAACATTGTGACAGGGTTTTTCATAAGGTAAAGAAGGAGCACTATGATAGATGAATCCATGGACACCTGAGCTGATTATGTAAATATGTGCTTAAATAGCTGTATTGATATTGTGCGGAGAAAAATTACACCTCCACGCCAGTCTCCATAAGTACCAACTTTGTTGGGAAACTAAGGCATCAAGGATTGTGGGCTGAGATCCGCATACAGAGGCAATTCTGTCTAATTTTCTTCAAACAAGAAACTGTGCTCGACATCCTCGGACGACACAACATTTCTCAGGTGCTTACCATAGCTACGTGGAATGTACGTGTTCTGACTGCAACATCAAAGAGGCAAACCTTAGGTGCCGACTGTGAACACTATGACCTCGATATTACATGCATTCAAGAGACTAAAGTAGCTACCCACTCATATCAGCAACTTCAGGCAGGCCATAAGCTAGCACACATGAAGCAAAAACAGGCCACATACCAGGGTTTAGGCTTCGTAATCGGACCAAGGATACGTCAGTGTTCGATCGCATTGCATTCATTGACCTGGCTATACCAACGCAAAAAGTGGTACATACCACTACTAGGTGGCGCATAGTTAGCGTATTTAACCCAACTAATGAGAAAGCCAAAGAGAATCCAGCAATAATAGATTCCTTCTATGCAGAACTGAGCTCCGCCATTACAATCCCAGCTGGATGGCAACTGTTCATGTGTGGAAACTTCAACTCCAAGCTGGGTAAACTCGGCATTGTGCACAAAAGTTCAGGACTTGACTTAGGCATGTGACCATATGGAGATGGCACACGCAACAGCAATGGGGATGCACTGGTGGCATTCCTTAGTTACAATGATCTATTTGCCACAAATACGGATTTTAAACATGCATGCCGTCACCCAGGGCTGGGGTAAAATACTTTCAAAGGCTTTTAAATACAAACTCAAAATACAGATACTTTGTAAGTCTTCAAACATAAATACAAATACTTGTTTTTTGCAAAGTATTTAAATACAAATACAAATACTTAAGGTATTTTAGGGTAAGTATTTGTAATACTCCTCAAATACTTCTTACATGCCTTATAAAACACCAAAGTATGGTACAGATAAAGCTCTAGTGACGAACAGCCAGCCCCTCAAATTTAAATGAGCATGGGCAATAATATCTAACAAGTTAGTCAACCAGTATCCTGCCTGGTTAATGCAAAATTACATCACATTCAAAATGGCAGATAACCTTCGCATTCCACGTTTAAATGCACATAAACATGTAAATATTTCAAGATCTAATTTAAGTCTGATGAAATTATATTTTCCCGATGTATGTCAATGATCCTTGGAAGGATACAAAATCATATGATTATTTTGAAAACAATTAAATTTGACTGTGAGTTGTTACTGCCTATGACTATAACATGTCCACTCAAATTAGTTTGTACATATTTACTAATGTCATGTATATGTTCAGACAGAAATGGAATAACATTAAGCCTTTCACCAAGAAAATCCCAATATTTTATTTTTAACACTACCACACAGGAAAACTGTTGCATATTTTGAAATTAATTTTGACTGGAGGATTAGCAATGGCTTCCAGTCAAATTAATTTCAAAATATTCAACAGAATAAGTGCTATGTTATAAAGAATTCACTTTTTCCTGTATTTGTTGGTCAAAGGGGTAAACAAGGTTTATTTATTCTTAAGACTATCTCATTCAAAAACTTGTATTCAAATTGTTGCCAAAGATATTCTGATCTGTATGTAATTTGATAACTAATATTGCTGCATGCTTCAGCTGTCTAAGAAAGCAATGCTATTTCCAAAATGTACACCAACATTTCTTCTATAATTACTCTTTTGACATTACAATACGGGATAATTAACCTCATCTAAATGATTATTATGAATATAAAATTCATGATGAAAATGGTTAACACTCAGATATAGAGTCATGCAATCGAGTACAATGGATGTGTTGTTAATGCCTGACCAGATCTACCTCGGTTGCTTTGAAAGTATATAATTACCCAGACTATTTTTTAAACTTTACCACTGGAATGGCAGGCTTGATAAGCAACCTAGTCATTCTAGTGGTACATTTCTTAAAATAGTCTTCCCTTGTCCTGTAAATGGAGATTCACAAAACAGAAATCTAAATTGTTATGCTACATCTTAACCACTGAAGTTATAACAAACTGCACTAAGCATTTACCGAGGAATTGTTAGTCTGACAGAAGTGTTGCAATGGCAGGCAAGAATCAGACTGGGATATATTTATTAGCCTTAAAACCAGGTTTTGTTAAATTTGTGTATGAATGGGATAGCAGTGTTTATTTATTTGTTTTTGCTTATTTGTTTATATTTAGATGTGCTCCGGCTCAGGTTTTTTTTGGTAAATACTTGTATTCAAATTGTACCCAAAAATATTCAGAGCCTTTATGTTATTAATAAGTTTCTGAAATTTCAGATTCCTAAGTTTCATTCCTTTTGACACGATAACTGTTCTTTATACTGAAAAGAAATGCTTGTAGGCTGCTGCTGTCTAAGAAAACAACACTATTTCCAACATCTACATGAGCCTTTCTTCAACAAATTTTAATCATTTGACATAAGTACAAGAAAGAGTACTTAACCCCTCCCCACCCACCCCATCTAAATGAAGGTTTCGATTAAAAAATTCATGCTGAAATGGATTAAGACTCTGGTATGAGTCCTGCCAGCTGGTACAATGGAGGTTGTTCTGTAACTTGACTAGTTTTACCTAAATTGCTTTGAGAGGAGATCATTGCCCATTCTTACTTATTAAGAATTTAATAATTAAACTGGCTATACAAGACTCAGACAGTAGAATTCAGCCAGAGAGCAGTACCATGAAAACCATCTGACTGAAAGTTGTTGCTGTCTAAGACCACAACACTTTCAGCAAAATTGTTTTCAAAATATTCTAAACATTTCATTTCCATCTTCTTTAAAACTAGGCTGTTTAAAATTAAGGATGACATGTGTGAAGTGTAGGAAAAGAATTTGTAAAAATAATTTCAAGGCAATTTGTAACCATTTATAAAAGGATTAGTTCTATTCCTAATGAGATGTAGTCTGTTTTCATAACAAAAATATCATTATACTAAATTATTGCGTCCTATTTTTAACACTGAAGCACTAAGGACTATTTTTCAAGACAACCATGCTGTTGATTACAAATTGACAACGGTTTCACAGGAGGTTATTTTTTCTTAAGGCAACAACTCCATCCAGTCAAACTTATTTTCAATTATTGAGCAGAGTACGCCATGCAAAGAGTTTGCAGAAGATATGATAAAGCTGTATTAAATGTGAATTTGAAATGTACATTTGAATGTAAGAATTTATAAAAAAAATAGAAGTATTTTGAAAAGTATTTGAAAATACTCAAATACATTGACAATGTATTTAAATACAAATACAAATACTTTTGCTTTAAATACTTTTCAAATACAAATGCTTTCAAATACCTGAGAAATGTATTTAATTTATTTGAAATACAAACACTTTTGTATTTGACCCCCTGCACCCCCCCCCCCCCCCCCGTCAATGGGCAACAAGGACCGGACACATTGCTGATCGCAAAACCCCAAAAGGTTCTAAGGCTATAACAGCTGTCTTCAACCAAATAGACTTCATACTGTGCTCGTTCCCATAGAGGCACAGACATCAATTCTGACTATACGCAAGTCATTACATGCCTTAAGATGAACCATCTCTACCTAATGTATAAATGCCATACCAGGCAAGAGGGTAGAGACTCCTACAACTTAACCAAGCTCATCAGCGACACTGACACTCATACGTCATGCAAAACCTCCCTCTTGGAGCAGATAGCTAACATCAAAGTCAGCTCCAATCCAAACGAAGCCCTAAACAAAAAACTGAAATCTATGGAATCGTCAGCTACCAGCATCATAGGTGTTCTAAAAAACAAGCGAACTAGGTATACTGATGACCCTCTAGTAGTAAAACTGTCAGCAGAGCAGAAAGCATTACAGCTGCGCATCTATCAAAGTGGCCAAAGTGAAGACCGCACCAGATTACACTGGGAACGCAATAACATTCTGCACCACATTAGCGAACGATTAAAAGATCTTGCTATACAACAAGCTGCTATGGATGACTGTCACAAAATGTTTCATGCAGCGCGAGCGAGGCCTGAGAGTTACTAACTACACACAACCACTCACTGTACACACCTCTGAAGGACCCTTTATCGGAACGGTCCAGAGCAAAGCTGAAGCGATTAGAGAATGGTTCAAGGAACAGTTCAGTGACCACGATGATGAGCTTTTGCAGCAGTTCTCAGGGGACCCAGGGAATTACTAACACCAATTAAAACAGCGGAGGTTGAGAATACACTTAAGGCCCTGAAACATGGACGTGCATCTGGACCTGATGCCATGAACAATGAACGATTCAAATATGCAAGTGATATTAACTCAAAACCGATCATGCACCTAATTAATTCAGCTTTTATGCACCGCATTCCCATCGACACTTTAGGCCAAGGCACCCTTATCGCGCTACCCAATCCATAGAAGCCACCTTGCAGTCCATTGTGCTCATCGACAGAATACTTAAAATCCTATCCAATGTTACCCTATGCCGCATCCGAGACAAGATTGACTTTACTTGATCGTGTCAAAGTTGCTTCAAACGTACACGCAGCTGTGCAGACATCGTATGGGCTTAATGCATAGTTGTCTCGGTAGTCATGTCCAAACACTGGGATTTCCACAAAATGGGCATTAACATATCACGAGCCTTCGACACAATTAAATGCTCAACGATCCTACATGTACTACGTCAGGCCAGTTGCAATGAAAATGAGCTACGACTAGTGAGACTACTGCTTGCAGACACCAAGCTGAGAGTACGAATCAAGTCAGTGCAGTCTGTAGAGTTTGAGACATCAATCGACTCCCCAACAAGGAGATGGTCTCACTCCGATGCGTTTCACCTGCTACTTTGCTGCCGCATTGAAATCTGTGCGAAAAAGTTCCACAAGACCAACCACCCACCACCCCCACCCAGTGTCACTACTTTAAAACGTTGTAAGGTGACACACATAGGATAACATGCTATGGTGGTTCAAATTCATGTGCAAGTGTTTGGAAACAGAATGACATAAAGAGAAGAAGAACTCCATACTCTCAATGACATGCATACACATTTGACTGAGATGGCGGATGTTCAACGCAACTCTGTCAGAAACCTGAAGAGCCTTATGGAGATCATGTTCTCTTTGCTCAAATGGGAAGAAACTGGATAGATGGTGTTTGTTTCAGGGACATGGCTGCATTTATAATCAATGAAAAGTGGTATGACTGTGGAGATGAAAATTCATGATTGCAGTGGCTAAAATTATCAATGAAGAGATACGAGAAAGAAGAATGTGTTAAGGATATCATTTGTCAGATGAGATCAAGGACGGTAAGAAAGGAAGACAGTTCTTGACACCATGTCTCAGGTTGTTTGTAGATAGTTTAATACCTGATAATATGAAAAAGCATTAGTATTCGATATTGTATCCTCCATTTAGTTCGGCTAAGTACAATAATAGCACACTGGTTTTGTTCAGAAATGGGAATTGCATTGGATCACGATTTTTCGTCTAAATGGTTGATCGATGAACTTATTCAGGTAGGATTTTGCATCTCGATGCTATGTAAACACTCAGCTTTGTAAGACGAACGAGTTAAAACAGTTTTTCTCATCCATCTTCAGTTTTCACACAAGGGATTCTCGATAATATCGTCCATAATATCGAACGACTAAGTAGAGAAGGAATACTCAGTGGAATGGGTAGTATTGCTATGTCTACATCAAATGGACAATGTCCTGTGACAATTGATATCCGAATCAATCAAAAGGACCGAATCGTAGCTGATGAGATGTGGTAAGAGAATTCCTATTGTTCCATCCATCAGCCCCCTCTCCTGGTCTGTCAAATGTCAAATTCACCAAGATACTAAGTTTACAAACACCATATACAATACTACTTACTCTAACATAATGTGGCAGGCAGCTCAAAGTCTGTCAAAAATACCGACACCAAATTGCCTTTATAGTATACGAGCATACGAGTGATCAAAGAATTTATCATGGGTGAACGAACTGGCAATGGGGGATGTCATTTGCGTTCTGTGAGCAAGTTTCTCAATCTATTTGCAGCAACTGGTCAGAAATGTTCGGCAACTGGAAAACATTGTTAATGAAAGTATTGCCTGGTTTTAATGAAATACCGGAACTCTCACGTGCTATATGTTGTCAGGACTCTTTTGTAAAGGAAGTGGGAAACATTGAAACACAACGTTTCTGTATACTTTATGTGGGTGAAAAAGACATTCTATATGCCAAATACATGAAAATGGTAGTGAAAACATTCCTGATACAGCCCAAGAGACTGCCATCGACTGAGCCTTCAGAGTACATTTATACTTTACGTGCCCATCTCCAGTTTGTTCCATGGGAAATATTGGATCACGGTAGTCTTATCACATGTCAATGTGGATGGAAAGTGACAAATTATTCCCATTCATGACGTGCACGGAGAGTGCAGCACAACATGAAGGCCTACTTATATACGTTTATCCAGTGCAAATACAAACTGGTAAGCAGTGCAGTATGAATCAAAGTTCCTGCTACCAAAATGGACTAAAGTGTGCCGTGGCTTATGAAGGTTGCCGAGGAGACTCCTGTATCAAGATCTTAACGAGCAGGAGAATGCCATTGATTTTGGAATCTGTCCTTCGTAGATACCTTCATATGTCTGGCCATACTTATTATGAAGAAAACCGAATATCTTGCATTAATTCCATAATCAGATATCAAATGATTTGTGGGGTCAAATTTGCCCACTGTATCAATTCTGTCGAAAATCTGGCTCAGATTTAAACAAATACATGTCCTAACTGATAAGCCTATGCTATAATAGTGCTTAAGATAGACCACAAGTGTATGATAAATAAATCTTCAAATTCTTAGTAATATAAAGCGAGATAAAACTTTTTCATTTTCCGGTCATTTTAGTGAAGCTGTTGAATATTTTGAAACTAATTAGACTGGGTGCATATGGCAGTAACAACGCCCAGTCAAATTTGTTTCAAGATATTCACCAGCATGTCTATTAAATAGTAAAGACACACAATTCGTACAACATGACAGACTAATACGCGTTTATAACGGACGAAATCGAGTCATTTGTGACGTAAATAATTATATTGTCAGCCTACATGTGATGTTATTTATTATGACGTCATATGATTGATCGAAAAACTTGATTCCTCCATTGGTCAAGTTATAGCAGGAAATTGATGCCTATATTTGGTCTAGCTAAGGTAATGTGTTTCTACTTTATCTTACACGAGAATAACTACTAGGTCTGCTACATATTTTCAGACAATCGCGAAGGATCAGATATCGCATTTGTTAAGGAGGCACTCGTGATGGCGGGCCTGCAACATGAAAACATTCTGTCTATCATTGGGGTGTGCATCGATTCAAAGAGGCCCATGATTATTCTGCCTTACATGGATAATGGTGACTTAAAAACATACCTGCAACGTTTTAAGGTGAAAGCACATGTCGTGAACCTTTATGTAACACAGCAATATTCACAGAGCCGAACTTACGACTCAATGGACCCTGTCCTAAGTTTCTTAAATTCCTACCCGGGCCCTCAGAACTGCCGTTAGCATTGCGGGAAAGGGAGGGTCCAGCTTCAACCGTAATGTTGCCGGGGGGGGGGGGGGCGCTTAAGGCAGCAATGTCTTCTAAATCCAATTATATTAAAAATATTCAACAAAACATTTTTTTACATCGGGTTCAAAATTGTTTTCTTTTGGAAACATGCTGACTTATTTCTGAGTTGTTCTGTGAAGTTTGAACAAATTAGGACAAAAGCAATGTTTTAGTCACATTTTAGGGGCTCTGGAGATGTGGGGGCCCTGTGCAAATGCACGTGCTGCACTGCCTTAAGTTCGGCCCTGCATATACATGCTTCATTACATATGCCAAATAACCCCTAGTGCATCAACTTAACACTTTAATGGGCTCTACAGTGATCATGAGGAATGTCTATTTGCAGTCCAAGAGACAACTATTTTAGAAAATTTAACACTGGAATGACTGGCAAGATAATGGACTGAGTTATTCAATTGCTAAAATTTCAAAAATAGTGTTCGCCTGGCCTATAAATAGACACTGAGTAAATAAGAATTTCTAGTTTCTCAAACATTAATGCATTAACGGTCAATGCAGCCAACATGGCTTTTGACGTGGCTTTGAATAATATCCACTTGTAGGACAACAAAGGTCTATTTTTGTAAATTTACAAAAATATTCTTCTTTTGGCTTGCAAAAATAATACTTTTATTGAAAGATCTTGATCATTAAAGAGTTAATTGATATGTGTAATAGTTTAGTACTTTGAGGCACTGTTGGCACAAGAAGGGATAACCCTTTTACTGATGAATTCCCCATATCTCATTTTCATGGCACCTTCGTGGAAGTCCTATCGTAATCACCGCGTCTCTCTGTCTGTCCACCCGGCTGTCCGTCCACAATATCTCGTAAACAGCATAGCATACAGAACCGCTTCAGATATTTTAATGACACTTGGTGTATGCCTCACTTATAATAGGTAGATATGTCTTTTGAAGAATTCACCTTTATAGGTCGAATACTTTAGGCGAAAATTGGCTTCTTTAATGCAAACACTCAAAATTTGTCTCAATATCCTCGTAAACACCATATCATACAGAATCGCTTAAAATAATTTAATGAAGCTTGGCGGGTGACTCGTTTATGATGGCTAGATGCGCCTTTTGAAAGATTCGCCTTTATAGGTTCAATACTTTGGGTGAAAATGGGCTTTTTAATGCAAAGACTAACGATTGTTGTCATTTTCCTCGTAAACAGCATATCGTACAGAAACGCTTCATATTTTTTAATGAAGCTTGGTATGTGCCACAGTTATGATATGCAGATGTGCCTTTTGAAGGATTCACCTTCATAGGTCCAAGATTTTCGGTGAAAATGGCCTTTTTAATGCAAAAACACATGCTTTTGTCAATATTCTCGCAAACGGCATATCATATGAAATTGCTTGAAATAATTTAATGAAACTTAGCAAGTATCTTATTTTTGATGGTCTTTTGCAGGAATCACCTTTATAGGTCCAAAATTCTGGTTGAAAATGGGTTTCTTAATGGCAAATTTGTTGTCAATTTCATTGTTTTTATACTTTGACAAAAAAAATTGTGGTATTATGTGATGGCATTACGTGGGCGGGTGGCCGGGCATGCGACAGAGTGCTTTCCGCGTGATAACTCCGCCACCGATTATCAGATCGCTTTGAAACTTTATAGGGCGATTGGACTTGGTGTGAAGAAGAAACCTATCGATATTCCGAAATCCAAGATCGCCGTCAACCACCGGCGGCCATCTTGAAAATTGGTTTCTGCACGATAATTACGCTATCGTTTATCGGCTCGCTTTGAAACTTCATAGGATGATTGGACTAGGTCTGAGGAAGAAACCTATTGAAATCGACGATGATCCAAAATCCAAGATGGCCGCTAACCACTGGTGGCCATCTTGAAAATTGGCTTTCCCTTGAAGAGTATACTTACCATCACAAATACTCTATGATATATATGCTAATATGTCTAACTGGCTCAGTTCAACACAGAATCAAAACAAACCTGCCCCCCTAAGAGGCAGGTTACCTAGCTGTCATACTAGCATATGTGCAATGTGCAAGGCACGCTTCGCATCTGCGGTACAAACGCCTCTTACTCCGCCACTTGCTAATGAATTGGCTCCCAGTTCACAGTGTTCTTTGTTTGCTAAATTGTTTTTCTCTTGCAAAAACTATATTATTGTGATTATTGAAGTGATAGAGTTAGGAGGTTGCGCCTAAATGAATTCTTCACCGTATGCATCTGATTCTGTAGAGAATGGCATTTCGAACCAGGTGTTGTATTTACAATGTACAGGAAACAAGTAAGGTGTCTCCTGTTTACGGGATTGTCCAAATCTCATTTTAAGCCATGTTTAGTATCAAAATATGGCTTCTTTAATACTTGTTTTTTGTAAGGTGTTCTACATGGTCGCTCAAAATTATAGTCCACTAACCTAACCGCTGGGCCCTAGCTCCTTTCACGTGCTAGTTAATTATTGGAGACGTAGTATTGGTCTATAGAACAAACCTTTACATCTCGCCACCATCGGATTATTGAATAAAGTATGCAATTACACTCGCGGTTGTCTCACGCACGCATCCGGTACACTAGCCTTTCTTTACACTTTAGGTAGGGAAGATGCTGCAGGAGGGCGTTACTAAATTGACTTTGAAAAGTGATCCGCTTGTCACGCCTTTCTCCTGCTCATCTGTTGGGTTGTATTGGATTTATTTGGCTTCTAAGCTACACACACTAGGCCTTGTAGGACAATGGTGCTCAGAAATGTGTGCGTGCGTGCGTGCGTGCGTGCGTGCGTGCGTGTGTGTCCGTGGTGAAAAGGTGAATAATAATCATTTGTATCGTCTCGTATGAGATTATATTTTTGATTATTTGTTAATGAGTATTCCTCCCATAAAGAAACATGTCATAATCAGTAGTCTCTTGCTTATATTTTAAGTAATTACTAATCTATTAATGGCATATTCTCTCCCTCTTGATTACTACGTTCAAAGTTAAATCAGAGGGTGCATGAGTCCTTGTTTCTTTATTACTATTCTTCTAACGAAATTAACCTTCTCATGACTAAAAACTAATTGTCGATATGTCGTCACAGAAGGTTACAGAAAACTGTCCAAGTTGCTACTGCTTTGTTAAAGTGCGGTTGCCATCTGTGTCTGCTTCTTATGTAGTACGCGTGATCCTGAGTTCATGTGTGATACATATAGACAGTGGTCACACGAACTGTTCCAGGACTTTCTTTCCGTCCAAGAACAGGATAAGTTGAAGGAGGTGCTTAGGAAGGAGGGTTCATCCCATAAGAGGAAGGCTACCATGTCAGCCACAGCAGCCAGGGCTGTCCTGCCTGACATGAAGCCTTCAACGTAGATATAATGAATGATATGAAGAAGTCTCTGAGAGACTGGATGCCGGCGATGGTGAAAGCATGTTTCCTGGTACCCAGACCTCAGTTCCTTCTTCACCTGCATTCCCACATAGGATCCCCGCCTCTGATTCTGGTTTTTCTCTTAGGGGTAAATCAGTTTTCGCAGAACCAGAGGTGGTTCCTGATGGTGCGTGTCTGTTATTTCAGCCTGGTGACTGGGTCTGTATGTTTGGCTAGGCACGTAATGCCTGGCCTTGGGCTAATAGCCTGATGCGCTACTTCCTCTAGTGGCACCATGCCTCCTCAAGCCGTGTATCCTCCCTTGGAATCAAAAGCTTTCCTTGAGGAGGATGATGAGGATGTTTTGTTAGATTTTGACCTGTCTGTTGAGCCTGAACCCAGGGATATGGATTCCCACCTGCCCTTGGCGGGGTCGTCGGGGACACATTTCCATGGAGTTACACAGGGAAGTGTATCATTCTTGGCTTAACGGTTTGGCCTGATGGGTGTGGATGGCCAGCCATATCGAATCCCTCATGTTCTTGAGAGAATCGCTATGGAAGATTCGGACCGAGGTTCCATGACGGACAACCCTCATGGTTCCACGGCGTTGGCCCTGGGCCAAGCCATGGTTCGTGGCATGCCAATCCTCGCAGGCCCGTATGTTATGCCTGGCTGTTCTGTTCGTGCCCAGACATACATTGTAAATCCACCTGTTTTGCTGGCCATATCTGAGGCCAGCAAGCACATTTTTGAGAACGACGAGTCGGGTCCTCGGCTCGTCGAAATGTCGCAGGTGGCATCTGAAGAGGATTGGTCTGATGGCTGCCAGTGGCTAGTAGGCATCAAACCTGAACTCCTAGTCGAAAGATCGGCTAATCCAAGGCAAGCGGCCGGTTACCACTGTTTCATCTCTCCCTTATGCTGGGAATGTTGTAGACATGTTCTCCGAAGCAGAGGATGTGCTTAACATGCACGGGAAATTAGCTAAGCCCCCTCCACCCCACGAAGGCTTTGGGAGAGGATGCGTGGGTCCCATTCTGACACGGGACTCTTGTGCTCAAATGCAATGCATTTAGCAAACACTGTGATGCGGAAGAAATTGTGAGGGGAGCAATTTCGTATCTTTCATACGTGTCCAACCAGCTCCAAAGTACCAGCGTCCGTACCTGGCAATTGTACTCCTATGTCATTCCAACGGGCCATACAAGATGGCATCAACTTGTCGTTGGACTGTCTTACTACAGAACATGGGACAAGTTTGCCTTAGACAACTTGTGCCTATCACTGGAGCTATCGCATAGGCTGATGAGGACGCCTATGCATGGATCTGGTTTGTTCCGGGGTGAAGGGTGCAAGCATCTGAACGAAACTTATTTTTGTGAATATCCAGAGGGTCCTGCGTGAACAGTTTGTGGGTCTAAGGCAAGAACGTGTTCGCTCCGCGCCCCCTGCTACTCGCTTTTTGTGTGATTATGGGAGCTGGCCATGTCAGAGGCTTCCCACGCTACACAGGCCCCTCCTCCCAACCTGCGCTAGGCATCCTGCACCGCGAGGATCATGGGGCGCCAGCAGGGTTGGGCATGTGTCTGGTCATGGGAACCGTACCTAAGGGCGCGGTTCCTGTAAAGACCACGGTACCAACAGGAACAGTGCTGGAGTCAGCGCTGCCCTTGGGTTATTGTGTTCTTCCACGACCTCTAGATGGACCTGTAGGAGACAGCTGGCCAAACACATCCACGGGTGGCAACAGAGGACCGCATCGTCTTAAAGTGGATCTCAACCAACAAGGTATCATCCCGACTGGGTAGGCAATCAGCCTCCACAGATACTGTCTCCAGCTCCGATCTGGACTCATATTCCATGAGATCCAGATCACCGATTGTGTATGGAGGAGGAGATTCAATCCCTGATGCTAAAACAGGCATTTCAGCCTGCCAAGAAATGTCTGGGATTCTATTCAACGGTGTTCCTGGTGGAAAAGATCACCGGCAGGTGGAGACCGATTCTCAATCAAAAGCCTCTCAACAAGTTTATTCAAACACAGAGTTTCAAAATGGAAACAGCGAACACGATGTTGGCAGGACTGGATAAGGGAGTGTGGATGGCATCCACAGACTTGAAAGATGCTTATTTTCATATTCCAATAGCCAGGGAATTCAGACGGTATCTGAGATTTGCATACCAGGACCGTGAGAATTCAAAGTTCTTCCATTTGGAATGTCCACGGCTCCTCGGGTCTTCACCAGAGTAGTCCGTGCTATCACATCATTCCTCCATAAGAGAAACATGGCAGTCCACATGTACATAGACGACTGGCTATTAAGAGCACACTCGAAACAGAGTCTATCAGCCAATATCCAAATAGTTGTCAAAATATTGACAGACTTAGGCTGGATAATAAATCACAAGAGATCAGAACTGGTTCCATCCCAAAAGTGTGTTTACCTGGGAATGTCCTTTGATCTAGGGAGAGGGTATGTTTACCCGACTCGGGAGAGAGTGGGGACATTCATTTCCGTAGTCCAGCATGTGTGAAACAGTCGTTATGTCCTGGCACATGGCTACTTGAGAATGCTGGGGATGATGGTTTCTATGGAACCAGTCATACCACAGGCAGCCCCTCGCAGGCGGCCTATCCAGTTATTTCTCATGACACAGTGGTCCCAAAGCATAGGAGATCTGTATTAAAAGGTGCCAGTGTTGGAACGTCTTATTCACCACCTTCAAGGCTGGATTAAGAAAGAGAATGTCATTACGGGGGTGATGTTGTCCCCTCCCCACCCACAGGTCACAGGTTACACGGGTGCCTTGATGGAGGGATGAGGAGCTTGGCTGAGACAATCCAAAATATCCTAGCTTTGGAATCTGGAACAGTCAAGAGAGCACATCAACCTGCTGGAAATGAGAGCAGTAATTTTAGCAGTGGAACATTTTCTCAAAAAAATCCTGCGAAAGCCAGTTCTTGTCCATTCAGATAACTCAACGGTAGTGACCTATATAAACTGCCAGGGCGGAATGAAGTCGCCCGGTCTCTGCTTGATGGCATGAAGATTGCTTTGTTGGTGCATAGATCATGGGATCACCCTGAAAGCAGCTCATATTCCGGTAATGCTGAATCTCATTGTGGACTCTTTGAGCCACAGGATGGGACTACTGCCAACGGAATGGCAACAGAATCAATGTGTTGCAGATCGTCTGTTCAAGTATTCGCTTTTATAACTACATGCTGACTGGGAAGTTACTGGTGAACCATATTAGCCCGATTGGTTGATGCCTATAGGTTCGAGTGTGTGGAGCTGGTGTATCCAATGGCTTTCATTCTTTATCCTCCATGTTGTGGAGTTGTCGTCCGCTGGGTCGGGCTTGAGGACCTGGATTATCCTGAAACTCATGTCGATAGATGTGGATGGCGGTTTGGCACTGACTAGGGTGTCATTGATGGTTTTCTGTAGCCGAATAGTGGTCGGTCCGGGAAAGCCAGTCTGCATCTGTTACTAACTTCCAGGATAGGCCAAGATTTGATGATGGTGTTCTTCAGGAAAATGCCTGTGCGAGTGTACTCGCAGTCAAAGATTGGTCTACACTCGCAGACACAGATTGATCTTTGCTGTTTTGGTTGATTGGTTCTGAGCGCAGGGTAAAGCGAGCATTACGACACACCAGTGTCCAAACGCTTCAACAAAAATTGAATCCTGTCTGTTGTGTTCTCTTGCCCTGGCACTGGCCGCAGTGAGGATAGTGATTGGGCATCCCCTATTTTCAAAGTTTCCTTGTAGGAGGAGACTATTGCGATCCTGATGCAGATACGTTGCTGGCACAGGATGTGTGGGCTGGCGTCTTTGCACGATGCTGGGTGCGCTGATTCGTAATGAAGGTAGCCGTGGGTATCCGTTGGTTTGGTGTAAAGATAAAGAATAATCTCATTGGACTCAATATGGATTGCTAAAGTGTCCAAGAAGGATACCTGCTTCTTTGAATATTCCATTGTGAATTTAATGCAACGATGTGACGAGTTTATGTGTGAGACGAAGTCTTCTAGGGCTTTTTCTCCGTGTTCCCAGAGCATGAATATGTTGTCTATGTGTCTGACATAGAGAGCTGATTGGAATTGAGCTGATTGGAGCAATCTGGTTTCCAAATCTGCATTGAAAATACAGGCAAAGGAGCACGCAGCTTTGCTGCCCATGGCGGTGCCTCCAACCTGTAAGCAATCTTCGTCATTGAATTCAAAGTTGTAGCATTCGAGGACTAGTTTCAGGCGGTTTAGGAGTTCCCTGGTCGTTAGAGTGCCAGGTAGTCCATGTTTCATACAGAATCTCGCCATTGCGCATAAGGGATGTTGGTATACAGGGATGTGACATCCATTGTGACCAGCAGTGTGTGTTTACTCGTTTTACCGAAAGCTTCTACCTTGTTGATGGAGTCTGTGGTGCCCTTAACATTGATTTGATTTTTGTTATGTGGACGTTAATGTGTGCATCAACTGCTGATTAGTTCTGTCGGACATGCCACACCGCTGATTATTGGTCGGCCAGGTGTACGCCCATTTATTTGAGTTTTGTGGATTTTTGGCAATAAGTAAAACCTGGCGGTGGTAGATGTCTTAGGGACTCTAGTCGGGTTGTTGATAAATCTTGTTGTCTCTGACTAGTTGGTCGACACGTTTCTCAACCAGTCCTGTGTGGTGATCGGTAAGATTGTGTGACGTTTCTTTGTAGAAACGTTCATCCACCAATTGGTGGTGCGCTACTGCAATATAGTCTGCCCTATCTTGTATCACAGTGGCCTGCCCTTTATCAGCCCTTTGTATAACTATAGTATGGTTAATCTTGAGATTGGTAAGAGCCTGTTGCTCTTGACGGTTCAGGTTACTTACTGGAATCCTGCTGTGGATATATTTACTGTATTTATATCTTATCGCTTTGGAAAAAAGGCTTCAAATGGTGCGTTCATTGTTAGCGGTGGCATTGAAGTGTTCTTTGCTGCAAATATCCTGACTATGGTGTCTAGGAAGTTTGGCGCCGCTGGAGCGTAGGGTGTTTGTTGTGTGATGGTGGTGCTGTGTGCTAATAGTGCATGTGGTGGGTGCAGGTTTGGTGTGAAGTAGTGCATGAGATGCAGCTGCATAAAGAACACTTGCAGGTCTGTATAGAGACTACTCATGTTAGGGTCCAAGATAGAGAAGCTGAAACCTAGGCCCTTGTCTAGAACATCTATGGTTGGATGGTGCCAAGTTGGTGGTTGAGAGGGTGAAAACGAAAGGTGAGGAATAAGGTACAGACTTTGT
>CM067374.1:134578284-134679794 GCA_034401795.1 Chaetoderma sp. LZ-2023a
CATGACACGTGTGTTCGGCACGACTAACTGTTAAACGTGACCGGTATGTACACAATCACAAACTTGTGCAATACTCATATTGTTCATGTTTGGATGAATATTTTAATTGTGACCTTGACATTTGATCTAATGTTTGCACTATGCAAATGAATTCTATGAAACATGTGTGTTTGTTTGTGTGTGTGCGTGAGAGAGAGAGAGGGGGGGGGGTGGTGGGGAGGGAGAGAGGGATGGAATCCGTGCACTGGGCCCTATGACATATTGGGAAATACGCAAGCATCAGGTGGTAAGTTTATATATTCAAACAGCAAATTACCAGGCTTAAGAAATCACAGTCGGGCATTAGTAAATATGGTCTAGATGTATAGAATTAAGTTGTATATCATTGTGTGTTGGTGACAAATTAAATATCACCAGTGACGTATACATACGTTGCAAACACAAGTATAAGGAGCATAAGCTTAAACTGTGAAAGAAACACTACATCAAACAAAATTTAACATTCACGGAAATATCAATTTTGATGATGTATGACTTGATATTTGACAGTAAATCACCTTCCATGTATCTCGTTAGAACAGTAGATACAAGTTTGTAATAAAAGACTAATGTGTACACAGCGTGTGATTACTGTCAGAGCATGCGAAGTAAACTTACTACTGACGTCTTTACCCATGTCTGTGTACTTGCTTAACCCCTTTAGTACTCAAGCCGACCAAGCATGGCTTCTACAGTGATCTTGATAGATGACCATTTGCAGACCAACGGAAGACTAATTTTGAAGATTTACCACTGACATGACTAGTTTGGATTCGTAAATTTTCAGAATTTTCAAAAGAAAAGTTTAATTTACTTGAACAAATATAAGTGTTAAAAGTGTTAAACAACTAACTCACTCTCTGTGGTGTCATTATGTCCCATGCGAGTGCTATGATGACTGCATACCTTTCATCCTGAAGTCATACATTTTTAAAATTGCATTTGATATTTAAACCTGAAATCTACAGAATATGTTGAAAATAATTTGAAAGTCTACGTTTTCTATTAGTCACATTGTAGCATGTAATAGTATAAACAGTACATACTATTAGTATATAATCATATATAACGGAAAGAAATGTGTTGTCATCACAATCATTTAGTCTCCAATTAGACACCTTCCTATCTTTCTATTTTGAGAGCAATATCACATCTGTAATAGAGCTCAGTGTGGAAGACAGCTTAGCAGATTATTGATTTACATAGAATTTCTAAAGTTAAACAAGTAAACTATGCTTGTAGTTACCAGCATAGTTTGGTAAGCTAAGCCGAGCTGGATTTCTATTTTAAATCAATATTCTGATAGGCTGAGAATTCAAGACATTATAATGGATTTGTATTTAATGTCACCGTATATACAGCATGCTAATGTATTGTATACACCTGTGCAAAAGTTAAGCACCAGCAAAAACAATAGAACGTAGAAACATGATGGTACAACTAGGCTGCCATACTTTTTGTCCCCACGTTAGCTGACATAATTCCAAGTACGAAATGCACATGCATGCATGACTTCACGCCGCTTGATGTCCGTGCGTGGCGGGGAAACAACACACGTGTTACAGTTATGTAAAAGTCCAGTTTGAGGTGTAGAACATTACATACAGATTTAGGCGACAAGATTAGAAATTTTGTGTTCATGACCATGGTTTATTTGTACAGAGAGAATTAGCTCTTGATTGTGAACCGCTATGGCAAGACGAAGGTTAAGTGATCGTGTGAAATGGCAAATCATAGGCATGCATACCACTGGTATGTCATGTCAGAGAGATTGGCAGACAGCTGAACATTAACCATACTGTAATCAGTCGTTTGATTGCAAAACATGGGCAAACTAACGAGGTGAAGGACAGGCCTAGATCTGGAAGACCGAAGAAGACTACTGCCCGTGATGATCGAGCCCTAGTACGCCTTGTTAGAAGATCTCCATTCACCAACAGCAGAGTGCTCAGACCAGCAATAGGAAACGCGCAATAGAGTGTCAATGTCTACCGTCAAAAGGAGACTGTATGCTGCTGGCATGAAAGCTAGGAGACCTGTCAGATGTCCTCTCCTCACTGCACACCACAAAGAGGAGCGTCTGAGGTGGTGCAACGAAAGAAGACACTGGAACATGAGATCCTGGAGACGGGTACACTGGTCCGATGAAAGTCGGTTCCTGCTTCATGCCACAGATGGTCGAACTCGTGTATGGAGGTCCAGACGCACGGCGTACGACCAACGTAACATCATGGAAGAAGTTCCATTTGGTGGAGGTTACGTTATGATATGGGGGTGCATCTCATTTGATTGTAAGCTGGATCTGTTGACTGTACCTGGAACACTAAATGGACAAAGATATCAAGATTCCATACTGGATAGAGTTATGGTCCCTCATTTTGTAAATTATGCACCTGGAACCCACCCTATATTCATGGATGACAACGCCCGACCACATCGTGCTAGAGCTGTGCATGAATACCTCGCCAGAATGCCATCGAAACCCTACCATGGCCAGCAAGGAGCCCTGACATGAACCCTATTGAGCATATCTGGGACATTCTGGGAAACATGGTGAGAAGGAGGGATCCTCCTGTGCAGAACCTACAGGAATTAACAGACGCACTCCATCTTGAATGGCAACGAATACCACAATGGCGTATCAGTCGGTTGGTGACCAGCATGAGACGTCGTGTCCAGGCCGTCATCCAGGCACAAGGTGGATATACCCGGTATTAATAATGACAGTCTCAAACTCGTGCACAGATGTTAAACTTCGTTTTTCAGACACCATTAATGACAATCTAGCCACGTGTGTCAACTGTAGGGCAATAGTTGTCAGTTGTGGTCAACGTGACCATATTCAGGCCTCGTTTTCAAGTTCAAACAAAAACAATACAGTGTTTCCCCACCATCATAATCAGCATTCCTCTAGTTGCATTATTACCTCTTGCACTAAGATGGATTGGTACATAAAATGTTTATGCTATTGCTTTCTTCATAGCATATGAATATACCCTCGCATGTGCGTAAAAATAGGGTGGTGCTTAACTTTTGCACAGGTGTATATATCAGTTTAAGCAAACTATTCATGGCAAAAAGGTTGCTTAATACATGTATTTTTAAACTATGTTACTGGAAGCTGTTATTGAAAACTCTAGTGAAAATGGTTTCTGAAAATCCGACCAAAATTGCTTGTGTAAGTAAATAGTATGTGGTTGTATCTGCTATGCAGAGCTTGGACATGTTGTACACGTGTAGATATGCTTTGATGTGCGTCTGTTGCCTATTTGGTCTCATATATTAGGCCCTCGGAGTTAATATACCTAGGGTATTTAGTTTAAAATGTTCAATTTCTGATGAGTATTACCAGCCCATTGGAGTATTTCCCAGTATTTCCCACTTTATTTAGTATTTCACTGGGCGGTATTCATTGGTATTTCCTACCCGATACTTTCCGTACTGCAAAATTGCTGCCAAGCCTGATCTACCCATATAACAAACCTTACATGTGTGTGATCCTTATGGCCCTTGATATTTCAGCACCCGCGGTCCATTATGGGTCCCATTTTATGATATGCATATCTGGGCAACCCCCATATATGACCATCTATAAGAACTGGGTAAGGTTGAAACTCAACGGGAGAGTTTCATGTACCAGATATTTTCTCCAAATATTATACATTCAGATTCACTTCAAATCTAGTAAGTCTACATGTAAAACTAATGTGCTTCTTGGGGGATTGTGCAACAGAATTGATTGAGATTTTATTTAAGTAAAATCCTTCATAATTGACAGAGATATTTCACCTAAATCAAGATGCCTAACAGCTCAGCGCTCCACTGCAACGGTAGCATTTGAAATACTTTATACGTATCAAATTTCTACAGACCTACAAAGATCTACGTATATAACACCGCATACATGTGTATTTGTATGTATCTATGTGTATGCGTGTGTAGGGTATGTGTATATTTGTATGCATACGGAGATAGAGATAAATTAATCATCTCACAATCTACTGATATACTGCGCCATATGGATCACCTTTAAAGCAGATGAGTTATCATTTGAGAATATGTATACACGCAGTATGCATAAATATGCATACATCTAGGGCATGTAACGTTACTTTCTATTTCATATGGATCTCACACGGGTCATGACTGTATAAAAGTATGTGTTCCATGATTTATGTACACAATGTTAAATGTTATGTAAATGTGAATGTTCATGTCATGTTAGGGGGCCCATCGCATTATAGGCTTTGACCTAGATGGACTGCCTGTTATATTTGTAAATATTAGTATGTAATTAACAAATAGATCTACTTGAATCTAGACCTTGGCCGATTGTGCAACAGAATTGATTGAGATTTCGTTCAAAATAACCACCACCACCAATGCTACTGCCACTGAAACTACTACTAACACACCACCAATGCTACTGCCATTGAAACTACTACTACTACTACTACTACTACTACTACTACTACTACTACTACTACTACTACTGGATGAAACCACCTACTATTGTCACTATCAATACCGCTACTGGATATTATATCAAAACTACTGGATGAGCTGGTGAATATAATACTGCCATAGCCCACCAATCCACCCTAACCCTCCCTACATGCGTTCTGTAACAACATCTACTAAATGCAATGTATATCCTAATATATAACTGTCACTGTTGTCCCTAGTGTTACTGTTCTGTCTATATATGTAAGGTGTCTTCCAGAACAATAGGTTGTGCTTTTGGCGGACAACCTGGATTCAGTTATGGGGGAAATGTTTCTGGCAAATAAATAATAATCTTTGATTTGATTTGATTTGATCTCGATTGCTTTACTAGGAACTCATTTTCTTGTAAAATTATTTAAAATTGCAGACTTCAAAGCAAGATGACCTGTGGTAAAATTGACCAATCAACTTTCTGTATATAATTTCAGAAGCCTCCGGGTTCTTCCAGTAACTTTTGCTTGTAATAGGCTCATTATTAAGGAAGATATATGCTTTGAACGATTGTCAGGATTTCGAAAATCCCTGGTGGCGGCCAAAAAGATAGACCCCTCAAATTTCTCGCTAGATTTTTTAAAAACATGGCCCTATAGTCATGCTGTTGCAATTGAGTTTATTATTCCACAGAGTTATCTCTGCTACAAAGATCCCGAGGAAAGGAGGCAACATCGATGATATATTTCATCATATTTAGCGCTATTGTTTTCTGACTTGTGTGATTACATTTAAGCATAAGACCTAAGCCAGAATGGCACAATTTGTTACTTAGGTCAAATCTCAATATTTATGTAGCACATTCCGTCATACATTGATGTCTAAGTTGGTGTACCTTTAGGCATAAGTTACCACCCAATTAAGAACTAGGTGACCTTGGTGGCTTTATATTCCAGATTACCTCCTCTGTAGCACATTTGACAAATAACGTTCCAAGTGCTAGAACTGTTCTAGTCAGTGGTGCTTATAATGATTCTAGTCATGTTATATCTAGTGAAGTACTGGAATGGCAAATTTCGGTATAATAGTTTTAGTACTACAAAAAAAAGAAGTTTTAGTACTTCATTGGATGTATTATTAATATCCTAATAATTCTAATATTGCTCATCAATTGGTTCACAATTCTCAAGTATGAGGTCACATCTTCATTGCTGATATAAAAGCCATGAGTGTGATGTTAGTAGCTAGCTTAGGAACTGGTGTACACTTATAATAATTTCTGAGCATTCTACTAAGTATGTGCATTTTCTTTATCAACATCCACATCAACGAATACCCAGTGTACATTGTGAAGCAGAACCATGTTTGCAAAGATATATATATATATATATATATATATATATATATATATATATATATATACACATCAAAAAAAGTAAGTTCCCCCCTAAATATGGGCTAATATTTTCCAAACTATACAACCGAGTGTAATGAAATTTTTCACAGATCATCAATATGACTATAAGAACAATCTCTGCAAATGATTACAGTCTATGACGTGTTACGCCTGCATAAGCATGCATTGAATGAAAATTTGCCCAATTTAAAAAATTTGAATACAGATTTTATTCAAAAACAAGAAAATCATAACAACAGCTAGAGTGCAAGATACAGATCTTGCGGGTAACAATATTCACTATACATTAATTTCATATCGGGTAAAGCATAATAAAGATTTCATTAGAAAATTTCAAATCTGTTAAATCTCAACAAAGATACAACTAATGACTTGACCACAGTTAATAACGCGTGTATCCACCATTATTCGCTATCACGTTGCGACACCGTGCTCTCATGCTGTTGATGAGACGGGTGATCCTCTGTTGTGGGATCGCCACCCACTCTTCATGTAGCAGCTGATGGAGGTCGCCGAGGACGGTGTCGTCAGTAACTCTCCGGTACACAGCTCTCTTTAGCTGGTCCCACAGATGTTCAATGGGATTCAGATCTGGCGAGTTAGCTGGCCACGGGATCCTCTCGATGCCATGGTTTGTCAGAAAGTCATTTACAATTATTGCCCGGTGCGGACGCGCGTTATCATCCATGAACTTGAATTCATCCCCTATTGCAGCAGCATACGGCAGTACATGTGGCTCAAGGACCTCGGCGATATAGCGCACAGCATTAATGTTACCATTGATTGGTATAAGTTCTGTCTTTCTTCTAGCGCTGATACCTGCCCAAACCATAACGCTTCCTCCGCCGAATGCTGTGGTTGGCTGTACACAGGACACAGTATACTGTTCACCAGGGCGACGCCAAACCCGCGACCTTCCGTCAATGTGATGAAGAGTAGCGCGTGTCTCGTCACTAAACATGACATTTGACCACTGTTGCCTTGTCCAACCTTCGTGGTCTCGTGCCCACTCAAGCCGGGCTTGTTTGTGTCTCAATGAGAGGGCTGGCCTCTTAATCATGCGTCGAGCATGCAGCCCAGCGGCGTGAAGACGGTTTCTAACAGTCTGGTCACTGCATCTTCTGGCTCCAGCTGCATGTAGCCGATCATTGATGGCGCGCGCTGTGGACGTTCTGCTACGGCGTGCTGTATTTGCTACAAAACGATTTTGGCGTGGAGTGGTAACAGTGGGCCTTCCACTTCTCTGCCGGTCATTCACATCACCATACTGTTGGAACTTTTGCCGTAACTTCCTGATGGCATTTGGGCTAACACCCATTCTACGCGCAATTTGCTTCACAGCGAAATTGGCCTCCAAAAGGCCAATGGCAATTGCCCTATTCTGGTTGGACAAACGTGGCATTATCAAATTACAGAACTCTGATCGCGCTAACATGTGTCTTTGCACAACTAGTGACAAAATCAGTGATATTCCTCTAGCAATGATCATGTCTAATTTCAGAATTTTTGAAATGGATCAAAATGTCATTTAGTGCGCGCTAGAACAGGCACGACTGACTTTCTGCGCGAATCGATTTCACATATCAGTGCTATAGTCGCGGCGATCACCTGTGCAAAATTTCATTACAAATAGATACATACTTTAGAAAATATAGGCCCATATTTAGGGGGGAACTTACTTTTTTTGATGTGTATATATATATATATATATATATATATATATATATATATATATATATATATATATATACACCTGTGCAAAAGTTAAGCACCAGCAAAAACAATAGAACGTAGAAACATGATGGTACAACTAGGCTGCCATACTTTTTGTCCCCGCGTTAGCTGACATAATTCCAAGTACGAAATGCACATGCATGCATGACTTCACGCCGCTTGATGTCCGTGCGTGGCGGGAAACAGCACACGTGTTCAGTTATGTAAAAGTCCAGTTTGAGGTGTAGAACATTACATACAGATTTAGGCGACAAGATTAGGAATTTTGTGTTCATGACCGTGGTTTATTTGTACAGAGAGAATTAGTTCTTGATTGTGAACCGCTATGGCAAGACGAAGGTTAAGTGATCGTGTGAAATGGCAAATCATAGGCATGCATACCACTGGTATGTCATGCAGAGAGATTGGCAGACAGCTGAACATTAACCATACTGTAATCAGTCGTTTGATTGCAAAACATGGGCAAACTAACGAGGTGAAGGACAGGCCTAGATCTGGAAGACCGAAGAAGACTACTGCCCGTGATGATCGAGCCCTAGTACGCCTGGTTAGGAGATCTCCATTCACCAACAGCAGAGTGCTCAGCCAGCAATGGGAAACGCGCAATAGAGTGTCAATGTCTACCGTCAAAAGGAGACTGTATGCTGCTGGCATGAAAGCTAGGAGACCTGTCAGAGGTCCTCTCCTCACTGCACACCACAAAGAGGAGCGTCTGAGGTGGTGCAACGAAAGAAGACACTGGAACATGAGATCCTGGAGACGGGTACACTGGTCCGATGAAAGTCGGTTCCTGCTTCATGCCACAGATGGTCGAACTCATGTATGGAGGTCCAGACGCACGGCGTACGACCAACGTAACATCATGGAAGAAGTTCCATTTGGTGGAGGTTCCGTTATGATATGGGGGTGCATCTCATTTGATTGTAAGCTGGATCTGTTGACTGTACCTGGAACACTAAATGGACAAAGATATCAAGATTCCATACTGGATAGAGTTGTGGTCCCTCATTTTGTAAATCATGCACCTGGAACCCATATTCATGGATGACAATGCCCGACCACATCGTGCTAGAGCTGTGCATGAATACCTCCGCCAGAATGCCATCGAAACCCTACCATGGCCAGCAAGGAGCCCTGACATGAACCCTATTGAGCATATCTGGGACATTCTGGGAAACATGGTGAGAAGGAGGGATCATCCTGTGCAGAACCTACAGGAATTAACAGACGCACTCCATCTTGAATGGCAACGAATACCACAATGGCGTATCAGTCGGTTGGTGACCAGCATGAGACGTCGTGTCCAGGCCGTCATCCAGGCACAAGGTGGATATACCCGGTATTAATAATGACAGTCTCAAACTCGTGCACAGATGTTAAACTTCGTTTTCAGACACCATTAATGACAATCTAGCCACGTGTGTCAACTGTAGGGCAATAGTTGTCAGTTGTGTCAACGTAACCATTTTTAAGTTCGAACAAAAACATACAGTGTTTCCCCACCATCATAATCAGCATTCCTCTAGTTGCATTATTACCTCTTGCACTAAGATGGATGGGTACATAAATGTTTATGCTATTGCTTTCTTCATAGCACATGAATATACCCTCGCATGTGCGTAAAAATAGGGTGGTGCTTAACTTTTGCACAGGTGTATATATATATATAAATTAGAAAGAATTGTTGTTGAATAAACAAGAGCTACAAGCCTTTCAGGGAGGATAATTTTTGCAAATATAGACAGATCTCGCCAAAATGAAATCATGACACTTCGTTTCCATCTAATATGTTCACTGGAAAAGGAATTTCAAATGTGGGTTTAAAACTCTCTGAGATCTGTTCCATACTCAAACGTTTGAAAAACTTTAAGCTTTTCATGGGAGATAGATAAGTCTATAGCATATATGGATGAATTTTGATGACACATAATCATGGTACTTGATGTCCACCTAAAATGTCCACTGAAAAAATTCAAACTGAGGTTCAAAACTCTTTGAGATCAGTCCCGGACACAAAATTTGACACATTTTATGTATTTCAGGGGGAATAACTCTTGCAACTATGGATAGATCTCGACGAAACGACATCATGCCACTTCATCTCCACATATGTCCACATGAAACAAATTTCAAATGTAGATAGCATACTTTTGAGATCTGGCCCAGATATGACTTTTCTAACAGACAGATGGATGGCATATGCCACCACAATGCGACTCATCTTACGATGGCCGTATAAAAAGTATAGGCTGCAATACAGCGCCTGTTAAAATGTATGTGGATATGACTTGCTGACATATATATCTTTTACATTTAGCTGACTGTTTTTTAGGGGAAACTGTGCAAACAGGTCCTGAAATGTGGGATATGGCTTCTGGGAGCATCTAATTTTCAAACAGAAGACAGCTGTAGCTCTCGCTATATTGCTCACGGTAATCCCCAATATCATTTTACTCTCCAATTCCAATTTTATGTTACTTTGACAGCTATGTCACCCAGAGTAGTCTCCATCCCCAGATATAAGTGTTGCATGCCGCCCCTGGTTCTAGTGCACAAGATCAAACACAGATGTTCATTATGTAAGTGATGTATTCTTCATTTATCATTAATTACAAACATTTTCATGGCATACAATGTAACAAATGAATTTATTTGCTTATAGAAATATAACACATACATGTTTCACTTAGTTTACAAATTGTACAATATTTTAGTCGCTGTTCAAGTTCTTTTAATATATAGTATTCAATTTGATAATATAGTAAACATTTAAAGTTTATACGCTGTGCTAAAAATGATCAATATCTGCTACCAGTAATACGGTTGGACAGAGGTATGTCAGTTTTCGTTAACTAGCGATTAATATGCCATGATCCTGGGTTTCAGGATACGTTATTTAAAACTCTAACAATATGCATTTTACTTCTGTTACTATAATGGTTTCCAGTTATATTCTGGTCCGATGCCTCTAATAACACATAAACACAATGTTGGTTTTTTTATCCTGGTTTCCATGGTCCATTATCTAAAGGTCTAACAATATGCATGTTGCTTCCATCTTCCCAGTTTTATTGGCCATTTAGTCATATTCTGGTCTGATGCCTCCAGTACCACAGAGACACAATGTTGGTTAACAACACAATATCTACAGACAAAGATTAGCTCAGAACAAATGTCACAGAAAAGCCATTCACTTAACCATTGAATGGTCAAGACAGCCTTTACACTGGTCATGGGGATTGTTTATTTGCGTGCCAAGAGAACAATTTTTTAAACATTTATCACTGGAATGCATGGCTTGATAACCATGCCAGTCATACCAGTGGTAAAGGTTTAAAAAGTCCTTTCTTGGCCCGCAACTGGACATTCAATCCACAAATATAATCAGCTCAGAAATAACTTAACATGTTTCCAAAACAAAGTAAAACATACTGTTGAACATTTTGAACAGAATTGGATTATGGCAGCAATGTCTTCTAAACCAATTATTTTCAAAATATTCAACAGAACATTTCTTACTAACTAGCATCTGTCTTTGGTTTTGAAACAAATGAACTTATTTCTGAACTGTACTGTTTGATTATACTCATATTCACAATCAGAAAAGCTGTTGCAATGATATAACTATGTATGAATTTGTTTTATGTAGCATACAAATCATGAAGATGCAGGTTGCATGTATACTATAGATATTATTGTTGGACATATATAAGGTTTCCTTAGAGATTTTCATCATGTGGCGATAAAGATTCCTTAACACACTCAAGAATTTAAATCATCGAATGAAAACTAAAGCCTACATGGTCAGGAAGACATATAAGTTAGAAAAAACAAGTCCTCGAGGTAAAAACTGCATTATCCAATGAAAACCAAGATCTGCATGGACACATCGTAGCAAAATCATAAGTCCCACGTTAATGCCGATGTTGGATAATGAATTGTAGTATTCATATAAATGAAGGAATAAAAAGGATCTGAAATGAGTTCCCATTTAATATCACTATTATCAACCGAGTTGAAAATTATCACATTGCACGAGCTTTAGGGAAGGCAATGTTATACTTTTTGATGAGGTTGATAATAGTGACATGAAATGGGACAGAGTTAGAGATTCTATTGATTATATAAACTGATATTTTGACAAAAGGGGATATTGCAATCGCCTCTATCTGTCCATATGGCTATCTTCTTGTTGACAGTACAGAAAACATAATGAGCTATATCATTGCTGTATTGTAATGAATACACTAGCAGACAAAGACATAACAACATCATTACATTTCAGTTTTCTCATCAAGGTCGTTTGTACCTTGATACCGGTCAGAGTCCATCCAGCTGTGATTATAATTATGCTATGATGTAAGAAAGCTTTTAAAAGTAAAATAATATCTATGTACATGTATGACCAAATATTTCTATTAACTGTCTGACTGCTGTAAGCCATTAGGGAATACTTTCAATGAGCAATAACTCAGAACCTGCTGAATATCTTGAAAACAATTTGAATGTATCAACAACTATCATAGCCACCAACAACTTTCAGTCAAATTGCTTTCAAAATATTCAGCATATCCAGTCAAACCTCATGGAAAATAGACTGCAAAAATCTAGCAGTGAGAGAGTTAAAAGGTATTCTGTCAACACTAAAGAGCAGAAACCATTTCAGTTACCTGAATAAAATGTGTTAAAGGAATAAATGTTAAATAATGCATAAAAGAAACAAGAATATGAATACATTTCAGTGCAATATTTTATGAAGAATAATTATTGAAAAGAAAACCGGGTCATCTCAGGCATTGCTATTCAATATTAGTTACATGTACAACAATAAATGCAATAAACCCATAAACAAATATGACGTGCGATGGTTGTTGTTATACCCACCTACTTCAACTAGATGGACTGCGTCCCGCGTGTCATGCCCTTTAGGTTTTCCACATATCACACATCATATGCGGCATGATTTATTAAAATATTATACCCCCCTTTTGACAAATCACACAGAAAATAAACTAAGTCTAAACCATGTAAAAGTATGGAAAATCCATTTTAATTTTGCTCCAAACTGAATGCAAGGATGATATATAATAAATCTGTAAAGTTTCATTGGGATCGAATACTCCCTTGATAACTTAAAAGAACATTGGAAAACTTTAAAACATTCGTCTAATTCTGGGGTTAAGCAGGATATAAATCACACAAGTCCATCCCCGGTAAAAATAAGTAAATAATTAGAAAATCTTATTTATTGTCAGATAGACTAAATGCACTGATAAAACAAAACTGCAAAGTTTTAGTGGGATTGGATAAATCTGTCAATGATTAAATGTCAACTGAAAAACTTTAACATTCTTCTAATTCTTGGCCAAACTCTTTAACACCCATATCAGCCAAAAATGGCCTCTGTAGTGGTCTTGAGAAATGTTCATTTGCAGACCAAGACAAGACTATTAAAAAAATTATCACTGGAATGACTGGCTCGATAACAAAGCCAGTTATTCCAATGATAAATTTTCAAAAATAATCTCTTGGTCTGCAAAATGGACATTTTCTGAGAAAATTTTCCTGAAAAAATTAATGGTTAAAGGGTTAAGCGGGATATATATTGCACAACAATATTCTAAACCATGGCCAAACTCCGGAAAAGCATGGAAAATCTTTGAAACTCACAATCATTAGGATGGAGACTGGATGCAATGATAGCGCAGAAGAAATCTGTAAATTTGTATTGCTATCGGATAAGCCCTTAATGAATTAAATGTCTATTGGAAAACTAACATTTATCTAATTCTTGGTGCAAAAGTCCAAACCCCATAAAAATATGGAAAACATTGAAAATCATTTCATTTATGATGGAGACTAGATGGAATGATGGTATAGATCAAATCTGTAGTTTTATTAACATCAGATAAGCCTTCATGAATTAAATGTCTTGAAAAAATTTAACAATTACCTAATTCTTGTCACGCCAGACGTGATTTGATTGCTATGTCGAGATCCTCCGCTTCCCTATTGGCTCGACAAAAAGCAGAGTAGATATGTCAACTCGCCTCTATCCATCCATACGCCTGTCTCCTTGTTGACAGTACAGAAAACATAATGAGCTATATCATTGCTGTATCGCAATAAATACAATAGCAGACAAAGACATACCAACATCATTACATTTCAGTTTTTGTTTGTACCTTGGTACTGGGCAGAGTTCATCCAGCTGTGATTAAAATGATGCCTTGATGTAAGAAAGCTATTAGGTAAAAGTAAAATAATATCCATGTACATGTATGACCAAACATTTATATTAACCTTGTTAACTGTCCGACTGCTGAAAGCCATTAGACGATAATTGCAATGGCAATAACTCAGGACATGCTGAATATTTTGAAAACAATTTGCTTAGTCACCAACAACTTTCAGTAAAATTGTTTTCAAAATATTGGGCATATGCAGTTAAACCACATGAAAAATATAGACTGCAGAAATTCAGCAGTAAGACAGTTTTAAAAGAATTCTGTCAACAATAAACAGCAGGAACCATTTTACTTACCTGAATAAAATGTGTTAAAGGAAGAAATGTTAAATAATACACAAAAGAAACAAGAATATGAATATATTTCAGTGCAATTGCTTAATGAAGAATAATTATTGAAAAGAAAACCGACAGCCATATTATGCATTGCTATTCAATATTAGTTATAACAATAGATGTAATAAAACCATAAACAAATATGACGTGTGATAGTTATTATCCCCACACATTTGAAACAAGAACTCCGCAGAATCAAATGTCTCACCTGTCTCCTATTTGTCACAGTGGCATTTGACCTCCCCTCTGTGTTATCATGCTGCTTCCTAACATTATAGGAAACCATGTATTCAAGTTTAGTTTCAATAGGATTAACCAGTCTTGAAAATAAATAATTTGCTGAATGTAAATACAAACATGACAGTAGAAATATCAAGTCTATCATGACCGTGACCTTGGATCTAGTGATGTTACTATCAGCACTTGCCTGTTTTTTAGGTATCCATTATACATAGCTGTAAGGCGCCGAGAACTTGTACCGCGATACCAAGTTCAATTTTTGTGGTATCAGTTTTAACTGTTTTAGGAAACCTTTTGGAAAATTAATATAAGGCCACCACCTTTCTCAAAGATGTTGGTTTGGAAATTGAACACCTCTTGTCCCAATAGAAGCCTACACTTCAAATAGGAGATATACGGTACTCCCGATCATTTCAAGAAAACAAAAAATTTAGAATCTGTTTATGAATAATAGGCCCAAGGACCTTGACATTCAGCTGCCAAATACTGAGACTGTATGGTCTATAAGTTCCCTAAGAGAATCTGTATAAAACAGCTCTGGTTGAGCTTGATTGTACCTACTGGAGTAGATCTTGTATGATTACTGTATTCTGTGGCTGTAGTAGTAGTAATAGAAACATCCTACAGCTGCAATCAGTCCTTCTTCGCTTCTGACCACCATCTCTTGTACTCGGCCAAAATCCTTAGCTTCTTCAGGGCCATTCTTTATCCAAGTTTACTGAGTCCTGCTTTCTTGAGGTCACCTCGTAGCATGCTTAACAGATTTATGCAATGACGTCCTATCCTGGCTCTATATTTGCTGCCTCCCAGTAGGGTGAATTCCAAGGATCTAGGACTAAAAGCAATGCACCAATTTTCAGTTAAATAATTTTAAGGAGTATAGAAAGAAGTGCCAAAAACTTATATTTTAGTATTTTCGTTATGTCATAACACAGGGCATAAAATATATACATATACATAAAAAATAGATGAAAATAACTGAAACTTGAACTTGCTCCGTAACTTCAAAGCAGTGTATGAATTTTCAGTTGAATATCTTGCAGGAGTGTGAAAAAGTGTGGAAAACCAACTGTGACAGACGGATGGAAGGACAGACAGATGGAGAGCAAACCGATAGCACCACCAGTTTTATTGGTAGCCTCAACACAAAGAATTAACTATGAGGATTACAAGTAACACTGTTAGCTTTATAAGATTTAAGATTTAATTCAGGTATAAATATATTCATGCCTTTAAGTGAAATAAGAGTTTCACCTAGGATGAATCAATCATATGTAGTGGCTTGCCATTTCAAGACTTGGTATTGTATCACAAAACTGTTTGTTCCATTTCATTTCCATTTCATAAACTTACATTATTTAAGCTGTATGTACAGTTAATACAGTGAACAAAACTGCCAAATTTATATTGTGCATTGTGCTATCAGCATAGACAGAAAGCTGGAAGTTTAAGTGGCAAAAACATTGCTTGGTAATAATTTATTATTTTACGTGAGAATGTCGAATTTTCTAGGGAAAATGTCTGTATCTGTTAATTTCCATTGGAATATTTCTGTCCAATTTACAAATGTTTTGCAGAAAAATGTAATTTTTCGTTTGAATATCACCTTTCCGTTTTCAAATTATCAATTCCGTGATTTCCATTCATTTTCTATTATTGTGAAAAACCACTTCCCATATACATCTGATAAAATGTAAATATGAACACTTGTGAAAACATTATGGTTCGAATTTAACTGACACGTTAAGTTAGTAAATTCAATGCTTTTTTAACAAGAGGCCCAATGGGCCTGTATCGCTCACCTGGAACATTGGCATTTCAACTAATCTTACTTAAGTTTTACATCCATCGGTGTCACTTCCAATGACTTTCAGTCAAATGCTTTAGTTTTCGAGATATTGACAACAATCTCTGGACTACTCTTTTCGCATTAGTGATTTTGAACAATGTTTAAGCGAAAATAGATGATATCAGTGCTAACAACAGCTGGTTTCTTAACTGTCTCACTGCTGCAAGCCAGTGTAGCTAATAATTTCAATTTTCAAAAGCTCTCGTTGATCGTTGAATAGTTTGAAAACAATTCGACTGAAAGTTGTTGGCGGCTTAATCACCAACAACTTTCAGTCCCATTGTTTTCAAAATATTTATCAGGTAGAGATATAACCTTTGGAATATGTCGTCTGCAAAAATTCAGCAGTCAGAGGGTTACTAGAGGTTTAAATACAATTGAAGAAAATGGTCTCTAAAGGCAAGTAGGTGGTCTTTATAGCAGGTTATTCCCCACCACCACACAATCGATTTAACACATGCGCATCTGGCTGAATAACAAAGTTAGCAGCAGGGGCAGGGTGAGTTGGACTTGATTTAGAAAATAATTTGACTGAAAGTCATTGTTGCCTTTTGCAACAACTTTCATTGCTGCCTAAGACAGCAACAACTTTCAATCAAATACACTTCAAAATATTTTTAAGAGCATAGATGTCAGTGCACATAATACATATCTTAAATATTTAGGCAGTGATGGAAAGGTTAATCTGTTAATTGGAGTTTAATCTACTTTGGCAATAAAATCTGACATGGTGATAAATCAGTGGACGGTGGGAACAAACCTGTATTTCCCCAATGAAAGTGACTGCAAATCTTTAAGGGGTGATAACTCTGGTATTTGATGTCCTATCAGTTTCATTTTCACAACACAGATATTAGATGCCGACATTAACAAGTTTAGTGTCAATCCGTCAAGAAATAACAAAATGAGCCGCCATTGTTGGTGACGGACAGACAGATGGATGGACGGACATACAGAAGACGGACGGGGTCATCACTATGCGACAGCTGACTGACAAGTAAGCCGAGTTAAGAAAACCAATTTCGACTTTAAAATCCATCAAATAAAAAAATTGAATATGGCAGCCAAACACGCTAAAATTTGATTGGTCCGCGGCGACCATGTTTTTTACCTATCAACTTCCCATGAACAAATTTAATGGCCCTTAGTCCATAATCATATCCCCAAAATTTCTGCCCGATCCGTTCAGCGATTATGCATAAGTCGTTTTCACGAAAACTAGTTCATCCAAGATGGCCGGAAAAACCATTTGGCCAATCAAGTTGCTTCGAACAAACTTGGTTCAGCTCTTGCCCTATATGATATTTCGTGAGTTTTAAATCGATCCATCCACCAAGCGGTTTCGAAGAAGATTTTTAGAGGTTTCTAAAATTTGGCCAAAATCCAAGATGGCCACCAGCAAAATTGGTCGATCCACTTCCTTTGAACAAACCTAGATCTGTATGCGCTAAGGATGCTTTCTGCCAAATATGATTGAAATTGGCCCAGAGGTTCTTGAGGCACTTCTGTTTTTTCACACCTAGCGCTCGATTTCTCAGCTTTAATTTTCAATCAAAACTTCGCCAACAAATGTTCCCATACCGTATGGAACAACAGCCAAAATGCAGAGCATAATGAGCAGGACCTGAACAATAACAAGACCCATCAGGGGTTGAAATTAACACCAACCCGAGGCTAGGAGAAATTTACCAGCCCGAGGGCTAGTATCATCTGTGACTGACCAGCCCAGTGGACTAGTATCAATTTGATATCTCAAACCTTTAATGATCGAGCCTTCCAAAACAGCCTCTGCAGTGGCATTGAGAAATATCCATTTGCAGACCAAGAGGACTCTTTTTGAAAATTTACCACCGGTAATCGAGCCAGTCCTCGTAGTGGTAAATTTTCAAAAGTATTCTTTTGGTCTGCAAATCAAGTTTCTGTGAGAAAATTTTAATTTCCTTGACCAAATCTGGCCATTAAAATTATGTTAGTTTTCTTACAAAACTGGACTGAATCACATACATGAGCAGCATTCTGTTGCAGCTGGGCTAGGTCATTTTATCTGCCAAATAAGGGTCTGTAAATAATTAGTCGGGCCAGTAGAAAGAAGCTAGTGATCTCTAGTCCTATGGGCTAGTGGATCATCCAGCTTAATTTCTACCCCTGCCCATTATCCCCCAATTTTTTTTTTTGGCTCCATAATTCACATAATTAAGAATAATTAATCCAGGTTTACCACCTGGAGACAAGGAACATGGGTCTGGACACAGTAAATGGATGATACTTGAGACATTTCTTCTTCGCATTTTATTGTGAATGCATGAAATCCTGACAATTTTCAGGTGTATTAAAATGTTCAGGGAGCGTAAATACTGGCATACAGCCAAGGGCAACACCACAAAAAATTGTTTGCTATCGAGATAAAACCAATCACAGTCTGGACATGAGCCAAGACTTTCACCAATACAATGAAATGTTAAAGCAGGAGATGCGCCACCACCCATCAGGGGCTCGAACCCGTTCAAATCCCCAATTGAACGAAGTAAACAACTACAAGAGACACCCCGATTGAGTAAGAGTTGAAATCGGCATACAGGTATGCTCACAAGACCTGATAGCAAATGGTTTTACCAAATAAATAGATCATTGGCTGTCAAAACATACTTCCGGTACGGCATCCATCTTGATCATACTGTCAGCTGGGATACCGATGTACCAATTCAGACATGTGAGTACCCGTTTAAGAGTCGAATCTCCAGCACGTTGAACCTGGTAATCGCCATTCTATAAAACATAAAATGGCAACATTTATGACAGAAATACAACAATATGCCCCAATAAGGCACGATATCACCTTAGAGTTTGGTGTACAATCCTTCTCTGACATCGCTTTGAATCAGAATAACCTCCAACAACGAACATTTTAGGTAAAAATGTCTTAGACACAGAAAATTTTGACGTTCACGTTTGAGCAAATTTAACTAAGCACAGTTGGGTCTGTACTCAGGTTCCAGTTTTTGAATCGGGTCCCAGTCAACAGGCTGGATCGAAGAGCTAACACGGACATGTCTACATGCGGGTTCAACACTTGTAAAACTTGTTGTACGAATATCTCATACAGCTTGGCTCTGCCAAGGCCCTTGCACCATTTAGCGCTATAAAATTCACATTGTCCCATCACCGCCATCAAACATGGGCCAATGGCTCACACAATATTTAACACTTTAAAGGTACAGTACATATTCACACCAGAATGGTTGAAAATAAAATTGTTAAAATTGTATACTTTGAAAGGCTTAAATTATGGGTCTAGATGTACATGTATTGAAACGAAATTAATATTAACATATGATTTCAATCTATATAAATTAATATAATTGAAATAGAGGCACGTGTCCCTAATTAAAAAATTATATTAATTTATACATACTGAAATCATCATATGCTAAGATTTATTTCGCTTCATTACCTCTAGGCTAGAGGCAACGACTTTCCGTTTTCGCAGAAACGAGGCGGAACTAACAGAATTCACATTTTGAAATGGAAAATGGTGTATTAGATGGAAATCAAAGGAAATTCACATTTTTCTTTAAGAATATCAATATTTTCAGATCCTAGACAGGTTTTAACAACTATTTTGACTTAGTTAATTGCATAAATTTCTATTTCACCATGAAAGATGGTGTTGCTTAAGATACTTGATTTACCCATGGTGAATTACATGGCTGAATAGTGCACATACATGTCTGTATGAGTGGTTGGTAATCAGGGGACATATAATAGCACTATATGATAGCAGTAAAAAGCGGTGCCAACTAAAATAACAATGAAACCGGTGACGAAGTGGAATTTTTTATTTCTGAAACGGAAAATGTAATTTTTTTAAGCGGAAAACCATTAGCCATAATCTAGGCTCACAGTTTAAGCCTCTAAAAGTATACAATTTAAACAAAGTGGTGTTGAGATATGCCCATTTTCTATGAGAAAACCAAAATTCTCTTGAACAAATTCGAGGGATAAGACTATGTAGCTAATTTCCAAAATTGACTCCACATTTTACAAAATGGCCCATGGTTTCTAGAGGGAGTGGGCCATTTGAACCCCCATAAACAACTGGCTCGGCAGAACCCTGATATAGTCGTCCCAATTGGTGAGCATATGGAAGCTGAAAGAGGGATAACTTCACAGTTTGTCATCGAATTAGGATCAGTTTCATAATGCATAAATTAGATGAGCAATATTGGAACATTTTGGCCACATTTGGTATAAATCTGCCCAGACATAGCAAAACTTGCCACCATTGTTGACGCCAGATGGGAACTGATTGCTATAGCCCAACTGGCTGGCAAGTCAACTGAGCTAAACAGCTACGGAAATCTGCTTAATGGAAAACTTAATATCCAAAGGACAGAGATCAATTATCAAGGTCCAAATAGTATTGACCTTTGACTTGATAAGCTCACTACTGACACTCTACTTTTGGTAAGCATACACATAGGTAACGACATGTGCAAGTTTAGTCAATAAATCCTGAATAATCAGTCAAGACAATTTGCTAAACGCAAAACTTAACGTTGAAAAGAGGCACAATGACCTTTTACCATAGTGACTCTATGACATGCATGCAATTTACTCTCTGAATAGATAATTATTTACCCGAGCTATGTATCTGATAGCTTCAGCCAATACTGAAAAACATAAGCCAAAGTGATATTAAGAGGAAAACATAGCATTGACACTGCCATCATCAGAAAAGTGATGCCTACATGTATGTCTCGTCTCACTCATGCTTCGAAAACGAGACAAAAAATATGCCAGCCTGTACAGCCATGGTTACATCCGCTAACAATCTTTTTAAATTGTTTATAATAGACACAATTAAACTCTACCTCAAACATTTCTTCAAATTGGCGAGGGCATCTAATGTATATCCTGGTCCATATCAACACCTTTAGGTATTGCATGAGTACTTGTACATGTAGGCGTAGCTGAAAAGAAGAGATGCCTCCATTTTAAATCAATAAAATGACAATATATGGCACACCATTGTAAATTACCACGCTTTCACCAACTTACATTCTTCCACATACCACCCCACCAAGCATGGGGCGGCGCCTATATAAGTAACACACGTCGGTGGCTGGACCTAATTTAAACAGTGCCTTGTTATCCATAATGATATTGGTAACTAACAGACCAAATTTTGTTGAGTTCCTCCAACTTTGACTATCTGCACCTCCAACCACCACCCTAACCCTGAGCACAGGAGGCTCCATCTAAATGTGTCGGAGAATATAGTCAGGCAGACAGTCAGATAGAGGCGATTGTTATAATCCCTCTTTTCATAACATATGGGACAAGAGGCCCAAGGGGCCTGTGTCGCTCACCTGGAACATTTACAACTCAACTAATCTTTATGGAGTTTTACATCAATCAGTGCCACCTCCAATGACTTTCAGTCAAATGGTTGATTTTGCAAAGGTTCTTTTGAACAATATTTAAGCAAAAATATAAGACATCAGTACTAACAACAGAAATTGATGACATGCAGTCAAACTTGTATTGAGACACCACTCAAGTGAGAATCAGAAGACAGTCTCTTATGGTAGCTGGTTTCTTAACCCTTTAATGGTCATGATTTTTCAGTAAAAGAAAACTTTCAGGTTATGTCTATTTGCAGGCCAAGATATGGAGCATTTTGAAAATGTATCACTGGAATGACTGGCTCGATTATCGAGCCAGTCATTCCAGTGGTAAATTTTCAAAAATACTCATGCTGGCCTACAAATCGACATTCCTCAAGGCCACTGCAGAGGCAGGCTTTCGCTGGTTTGACCATTAAAGGGCTAATAAAGTTTCAAATACATTGCTTAATTGAATTTAGCAAATGAAGAAAATAGTCTTTAAGGCAGGTGGTCTCTTAACCCTTTCACCCATAAATCCCGGAAAAAGTATATTCTTTATGATATAAAACTTATTTTGTTGAATATTTTGAAATTAATTTGACGCGAAGCCATTGTGCCTTAGGCAACATTGGCTTT
Source organism: Chaetoderma sp. LZ-2023a (assembly GCA_034401795.1). Taxonomy (NCBI): domain Eukaryota; kingdom Metazoa; phylum Mollusca; class Caudofoveata; order Chaetodermatida; family Chaetodermatidae; genus Chaetoderma; species Chaetoderma sp. LZ-2023a. Next base: position 134,600,607 of record CM067374.1, read on the forward strand.
CCGTTAAACTAATTTAAGAAGGGTTAATACAGATGGTCTTTATAGCAGGTTCAACTGAGTATATTCCAAACCATCCTTTTAACACGTGTACATCTTGCTGAATGGCCAAGTTCGCGATGCTGCAGTTTATTTAAAAAATAATTTGACTGAGTCATAGCTGACTTAGGCAGCAACAACTTTCAATGAATCAAATACATTTCAAAATATTTTAACAGTATAGGTATCAGAGTACACAATACATATCCTAAATATTTAGGCAGCAGTTGCAGGGAAAAGGTTAACCTGTTAATTTAGTTTTTATCTATTATGGTAATAAAATCTGCCATATGTCAATGGATGGTGGAAAAAACCCTCCAATTGCACATTAATTAACCATTTAACCATTGAATTTAAGAAAAGTTCAATTTTCTCATAGAAAATGTCTATTTGCAGACCAAGACTATTTTTGAAAATTTACCACTGGAATGACTGGCTCGTTAAAAAGAGACCGTCATTCCAATGGTAAAATTTTCAAAAATAGTCTTCATTTGGTCTGCAAATGGACATTTCTCAAGACCACTGCCGAAGCCGTTTTTGGCTGATATGATGGCTAAAGGGTTAACCGTTTTCCTAAACTACCAAAATAGGTAAGATATTGTGTCCTCTGATATCGATAGCCAGGTGAGCTAATAATAATAAATTGATAAGCGAATCTTATTAACGCATTTAACTGGAAATAATGCGCTAAGCTGTTGCTTAACAGCTGTTGTGTAAGCTGTTGCTGTCAATTGTATAACAGCAACAGCACTGTCTCTGACAGCAATGGTCTTCAGCAATGGTGTTTACAAACTGTACACCAGCCTTTCTAATACTGGCTTTGCAACAATTAATCTCTAGACATTGGTGTGACAAGGGTTGAATAGTCATGCTGAAAACTGTTGCTGCACTTGCCAGTAATAGACATCATCAGCAAAACTATTTTGAAAATGTCCGTCACCATGCTACATGCTATCCAACAAAACTTGTGAATAACACAATACTCAACTAAATTCATTGCTAGAATTAATTGGCTTTAACCCTCAAATATATTCAAGACAATTTAAATTTTCTCAAAGAAAATGTCCACTTGCAGACTAAGAGAAGACAATTTTTGAAAATTTATCACTGGAATGACTGGCTCGATCGTCTTCTTTTAGTCGGCAAATGGAAATTTCTCACGACCACTGCAAAAGCCGTTTTTGGCTGATATGAGTGTTAAAGGGTTAATGATGAATTACTTAAATAAATCTTTTAGAATCAGTATGTGAATATGGTACACTTCATCAGCTTACTACCTCACAGGGTATTAATTTCATTTCAATCCTGAGAATTAGAGTTGTGGTTTTAAATTACAAGATTAAATGTTTTCCTATGCTGGCTAAATATCTAAGATATGTATTGTGTATGCTGACATATATGACTTTGAATATTTTGATATTTATTTGACAGAAAGTTGTTGCATTCTAAGGCAGCAATGACTCAGTCAAATTATTATTTTGAACTAGTGAATAACTGCTGCTAAGTGGGTTTGGTCACTCTGTCAAATGATTACAAGGGTTTTAGAATGCAGTTAAACATGCTATAAAGACCACCTGTACTAAATGCCAATTTTACTACATGTTGCCAAGCCGTTTATCTGATAGATTCAGGAATGGCATGGTTGAAATCAGCATACTCATAACCCTGTACTAAACAAATTTTTGCTTCAAAATCCATAAAATAAAAAAATCCAATATTCTAAAAGGATTTCAAATACTTTCAAATGCTTTTCATTACTGAAATAGCCATATCAGATATAACTCTCATGGTTTCTGAGAGAAAATGGACTAAAGAGTTGTACGGTACACTGTATTATCTAACATGTACCAGGCAGCAGCATCTTCAGTTAAATTGATTTCCAACTGTTCAAAAGTTACATATACCCATATAGGATTTGCAAATTGAAGAAAGTGGTCTCTATACCAGATAGTCCTCTTATGATTATAACATAGAATTAGGCACAACTCAGAAGAAACGTAGTATTTTGGATGAGGTAAAAGTGGAACATTGTCCGTTTTACTGAAAGTAAACCCTCCTATTCCGTGTCTAATCTAAGTGTCTTTATATAGTTCTTGCAAAATCATAAGTTTCTTCCAGGTAAACTGTGACCGTCATATTATTTTCTCAGATTTTGAAGTTAGCCTACCTGAGGCTCACTCCACGCAAATTGTTTTCAAAATATTTAACACAAGGGACTTTAAGGCAGGTGATCTCATAGGATAGGATAGCTGTTGAGATTTTTGAAAATAATTTGATTGGAAGTGTTTGCTGTGTTAGCCGGTCAAATGTACTGGATATTATAAACAGCTAGTCAATAAAGCAGATTTGACAGCAACTTTTAGACACATTCTAAGAGCTCAGATCTCTTTAATTTGAAAATGATTGCACTGAAAGTCGTTTCTTAATTAGGAATAAATACCTTTCAGTCAACTTGTTTTCAAATGGACATTCTTTATGATAAATATTCTACAACACTGATTGATTTGTTCCATTAAATGGTTAAACACTGATTTGTATAGTTTAAATCCACAAATCCCCTTTTATTGCTATGATTCGCCCTACAGTATTCATTCACCTTTTCTATTCATTTCCCCACACACATCCATGCCACCTCTAATCAAACCTGCCCTCACTGGCCAAACTCACATTATTCCACCTATACTTGACAGACTCTTATATTTTCATTCATTATGAAATTTTGTTTAACCCATTTAATTAACTTTTTGGGGGGATATTTTGAAATTAATTTGTCTGGAAGTTGTTGGTGCCTAAGACAGCAACACCTTCCAGTAAAATTAATTCCAAAATATTCAATAGCTTTCCTCTATGGTTACATTCAAATTGTGTTTTAAAGGCCAGTTTTATCGATGAAAGTGTTAAATTCACTATAAAACTATACATTTTCTTGGAGTTCAAATTTTGTTACTTTGAAAACTATTTGACAGAAAGTAATTTCTCCCACAAGAACCAATACAGTCCAATTGATGTCAAATGAACTTTCTTAATGAGAAATTTATACCATTAGCCCTTTCACGGATGGAATACTATAAATCACATTTTCAAAGCAACCACACAGAAAAGCAGTTATATGGGAATATTTTGCTGCCTTAGACAGCAGGCAGCTTATAAATAAATTAATTTCAAAATATTCAACAAAATATTTATGTCATGAAAAATTAGTTGCATCTTATATTGAGAAGCCAAGAGCTGTTTAATTCTATGAAACCACACTGGAGCATACGTGTATTGCTTCAACACCATCCTGCTGTTTTCTATTCATTCTCCCACAAACACCTGACCACTTATAATCACACCCTGGTATATGCTCAACTACTTCATACAATCATTTAACCCTATAGACTGCAGGAAATGTCAATTTCCCTTTCTCCGAGATCTAACAATACTCACCATTCTGTTACTTCTGATATACAGCTGGCCTTGACAGCGGCTCTAGGATTATAGACTTAGAAAGCTTTACCGATTCCTGGGAACCGGGTACCCGGCTCCCCACTGCCGAGTACCCGTTTACCATAGAGCTCATATTGTTTGCATAGCCACCAAACAAGAGAAAACTATGGCTTGCATCCGTGGGGCTGGGAGGCTGGGTCCGTAACAGAATGGTGAGTATTGTTAGATCTCGGAGAAAGGGAAATTGACATTTCCTGCATTCTCCTTCGATCAATACTCACCATTCTGTTACTTCTGATATACACCAGATTTGATCAGTAACCTGGTGGGAAGGGGCAAGCCATACATGCTAATTTTGCCCCTTGGAGAAAGATTTTAGACTTCAAACTTGACTAACGGAGACCTAAAAGGACCGTCAAGTTCACGGAACCGAATCACATTCGCGTCAGAGCCCCCCGCCCCCCCCCCCTTTTTCCTCCTAAGAAAAGGGAGAGAACTAACGAACATGTATCTCGCCTGAAACACCAATATGCCAAGAGGGTTAACTACTCCCTGCATATCGCTTGTATTAGCCTGGGAATGAGCATGAATATATAAGATGAATGAACATGATACATATACATAATACAAAAAACTCTCACTTGTTGAATTACCTTATGATAACAGGACTTCAGACGTACCGCCTACAACCATTCACCGGTTCGGCCATCAGTGACACAATCTGGTTGACATCCTATCGCTTGACCATGCCTGCTTTAGGTTCTTTTCTTACCAAAGTGAAAAAAGGGGAAAAGCAGTGTGGTCACTAACTATCGTTTCAAAACAGCTAAAGCGAGTGGATTGGCTGAGTCTGACACATCCCTCATATAGTAATCCGTAAATGAGGACTCACAGTGCCATTGTGCAACGGCCATGATGTCCTCTAACGGAACACCATTGTAAAAGGGCGGTCGAGGCGGCTATTCCTCTAACATCGTGTGCCCTTACGCCCTGCACCTGGTGCCCAGTCGCCATCTCATGAGTAGTCTGAATGCATTCGACCACCCAACGAGATAGTATCCATGGATGCGGCGCCATAAGGCTTTTTATGGCAGATCCACAGATGTCTATCGTTCGACCGTAACGAGTCAGTCCGTTTCTTGTACTTAGTCAAAGCACGGACCGGGCACCAGACACTGGCATCACGATCAAACCTGGTTAACTTCGGTATAATGATCGGTTTGCCGGGATATCTCAAAGATTGGTTCTTTGACATAAATTCTGCTCTTGGCAGAAGACGCAGACCTTCTCCAGAAACAATAAATCGGTTCCTCTCTGCCGAAAGCGCATGGATCTCACTGCGCCTTCTAGCTGAGGAAGCTGCCAATAGAAAGACCGCCTTTAGAGTCAAATGCTTTAGACTAGCCGAACGCAACGGTTCGAATGGGTGCTTGGCCAGTACATTAAGCACTAAAGATAGACTCCAGGCTGGAATGACTACCGGTTGTCTCGGGCGGAGATTGCTCATTCCCTTCAAGATCACGTTTAACTGGGCCACCTCTGGACTATCCCTGTTGGCTAGACAAGGGATAACTGATGCCAAAGCTGACTTGTATCCAGCAATTGTGACGGGAGCTAGTCCTGTAAAGAACAGCTCACAGAGAAAGTCTGCTATTTGCTGAATAGTGGATTGAAAGGTATCAATACCCTTTTCTTCACACCAGTCTGCAAATCTGTTAACCTTGTTGTTATATGACTTGAAGGTTGACCTCCTTCTCGCAGCCGCGATGAAATCAGCAGCCTGTCGAGAAAAGCCTTCCGACGTGGAACTTGTTTGACAACATCCACGCAGTCAATTTGAACATTTCGGGACGCTCGTGTAGGAAGCGTCCCTTGGCCTGGGAGATTATGTTCGGAATCTCGGGCAACTGCACAGGATTTTCCACCAGCAGATCCAGAAGATCCGTGAACCACGCCCTGCTCGGCCAATACGGCGCTATTAGCAGGACCAGACACGGCTCCTCCCTGACCTTCACCAATACCTTCGGAAGAAGAATGGTGGGTGGGTACGCGTACGCGTGCATCCCTCTCCAGCTTATCGCCAGAGCGTCTGTATCGACGGCATTTGGATCTGGAATTGGCGAGACATATGTCATGATTTGAGCATTTTCCTTTGTGGCGAACAAGTCCACGTTGGGTTTGCCCCAATGCTCGAAGATCCGTCGCAGAACTGGAGGGTTGAGGGACCATTCTGTTGGCAAGATTCTCTGTCTGCGAGACAAAGCATCCGCCAGAATGTTCAATCGGCCAGGAATATGAGCTGCTTTCAAAACAACCGAGTAATTCCTGCACCATTGAATCAAGTGCCACACCCTGATGCACAGGGTAGGCGACCTGGTCCCTCCTTGGCGATTTATATATGATACTACTGTCGAATTGTCCGACCGTATCAATATCACCTTGCCCCTGATCATCGGAAGGAACTCTTCCAACGCCAGTTCCACTGCCATCATTTCCAACAGATTGATATGCAGCTGACTCTCCGGGAGAGTCCATGTGCCCGAGACCTGGTGTTCTCCCAGGCAGGCATCCCACCCTTCCAGCGATGCAGCTGGGGGTGGGGTAGGTGCAGCGAAACCCCTATTAGGAGATTCTGACGCTGTTTCCACCATAGAAGATGCGATATTATCGGCTCCAAAACTGGCACCAGTTTTGACAGGGGTTCTGTTCTCTGTTTCCACAGAGACATCAGATACAACTGGATAGGTCTTCGCATTAGAGCAGCGTACGGGATAACCTGCTCCATGGAGACCATCATGCCCAGCATCTGAAGGAACCGCCTCGCCTGAATGTGGTTTCCCACTCGAAAACTCCTGAGGATGGCTAACAGAGACACCACTCTGGGCTCTGATGGGTAAACCCTGCCCTCCTCGAGGTCGAATCGCATCCCCAAATAAACGAAATGTTGAGTGGGCGTCAACTCGGATTTCTCCTCGTTGACTATCCAGCCTAGATCTGAAAGTAACTTCAGAGTCAGAGCAGTATCCACGTTCAACCTGGCTGCCGAGTCTGCCTTGATCAGCCAGTCGTCTATGTAGGTGTGTAGCGCCACGTTCTCTTTTCTGAGAAACGCTGTCACCGCAAGGACCACTCTTGTGAAAACCCTCGGAGCTGTCGACAGGCCAAACGGGAGAACTGTAAACTCCCATACTTGATTCTGAAACGCAAATCTCAGAAACCTGTGCCAACTCCGATTTATCGGAATGTGGAAATATGCATCTTTCAGATCGATCGATACACACCACATTCCTTTCCTCAATCCCGCCATTACCGACCTCGGCGTTTCCATCTGGAACCGAGGCGTATGGATAAACCAATTTAATGGCCTGAGATTGAGTATGGGTCTCCATCCCCCTGTGCTCTTGGGGACAAGGAACATGTTTGAATAGAAGCCTGGAGTGTTCCGGTTTGCTGGTTTTATTGCTCCCTTCAGAAGCAAACCCGACACTTCCTTTTGAACGGCTTCTAACTTGTCTGGCTCCCTTGGTACGGGTGTCCAGACAGGTGCCAAAGACAGATTTTGTGGCGGAAAGTCCCACCACTCCGGCATGTAACCCTGGGATAACCATCCCAGGACCAGACTGTCTGACGTCACACCTCGCCAAGCCTCGACGAAACGCATGAGCCTTCCACCCACCATAGACGCCTCGACGTCTAACGGGGTTGTCCGGCTCGCAGTCCGCCCCCACCCCCCCCCCCCCTTTCTTAACGAGAGAGAGAGTGAGAACCATTTCGTTCTAGGCACGACGGGTATAACTGGCACCGCTGTTCCTGTCGCACAGGTGCGGTCCAGGCGGATATGAAGGGAGCTTGCGTACCCTCAGGTACGCTTCGGCCCCTTCTGTCCGCCCTTTGAGGCCTTACCCATACCCTTCCCCTTCCCACCTCTAGGGCGGTCAGGAGCAACATTGGGGAGGGTAGGCGCCTCTACAACCTTCCTGGGTTTCTTCGCCGGCGGCGGCTCCGAGAACCCAGCCGAAACAGACGTCGCAATAGGCCTGGCTTTCGCCTTGCTCTTATGCTTTTTCTGTTTCTTTGAAGGCTGTCCCGTTAGCGGCTTGCCCACAGCCCCTAGTGCGTGCGCTTGCCGCACTAGCTCTAGCTGTAGATTTATCGCTAACCGATTCTGCGCAATACTGGCGGTGTCCTCTAAGATGGCCTGCTCTTGGCCACCAAAGATGCTAGGCCCTGTCAGGGGCGTCCCAAGAAGACATTCCCTGACTGCCGTAGCCGGACGCATATGGTCAATGACCATTTGCCTCCTGGACTTCGTCACACGCGCTTGCACCCTTGCCAATGCGTCCATTGACAGCACCAAGCCGTCATTAACGCACGATAGCGCCACAGGTGGCACAGGGTGGCCTGCCCCCGCTTCAGCCCACACCGACTGAAGTAGACGATAGGAGTGATTGACAGCGCTCATCGCTGCCCTCACACCCTCATCGCATAGGGCCAGGACTTCTTCCTGGTGTACCTGGGCCTTATCCACTAGTGCCGGACCGGGACCACCCGACCCAGCACTCTGGACGCCCAGTACCCATCGGTCATCCTCCGTGACCGACGGGACTACACCATACCTGTCGTATTCACCCCGCGGAATACGACATCTTGCCCGCACCTCCATGGAGGCCGCAGGGAGCTGACCCTTGGTCATTAGTTGTTTACTATAAATAGCATCCAACAAATCAATGAACCGTGGATCCAGTCCCACTGACTGGATCCGGGCCGCGGGCAAAATCCCCGTCCTAATCGACGCAACCGACGGACGGGGCGCATCTTCATCGGCCGTGGCCGAAACCACAGACGGGTCCACTCTGGCTAGCCACGCCAGAGCATCAGACCAATCTACCTCCGAAGAAGATACCCCCGCAAACACGTCACCCGTTGACGTGCTCACGGGTCTGCCAGCCATGGTCTCCCGGCAAGGAGCCACGGCTGACACGCCAGGCACTCCGCTACCACACGGTTCCGCCGCCACCCCATGAAACACTCCGGTCCATGGGGTAGGTCCGCACGGAAAACCGTACGGACCCGTAACCGTCGCGGAACCATAGCCGGACACGGGCGCCAACGGCACCCCATGTCCGGCTGCTGGACCAGGCGAGATAGGTGAGTACCACGCCTGGCCCGGCACACCCGTTCCCCTGACGGCTGGTGACAAACCAAGCCGCGCGGAACCGGTGCACGGTAACGGATTGGCCTCAGCCGCAGGTGGAGCCGCTGACCTGGTTTGCGCCAAACCAGACAAATGGAGGCCGGTTCCGTCCAGGACGGAATCAACCTCCATATTCTCCACCTGCGGCTTCACGGGCCGCAGCAACCTCTCCTCCTCGGCCTCATCGTCTTCAGACTCCGAAGAGCCGTCACTAGACGAATAAACCGTGGAGCCGTCCTGGCGGACGGCTCCCACACCTGACGGACCGGCCACCGCTACTGGACCACCCGGAGGTGGCCGCAGAGAGACAGAACCCGTCTGGCCGAAGCCAGACGGGACCGCCAGGGGGCCGTACGAGACGGCCCCCTCGGTAACCAGTCCAGAATCCTGTCCGAGGACAGGATCCGTACCAGGCATGGGGAGAAACTGCCCCCCCCAACCTTTGGTAGCAGGGACGACACCAGCGTGGGCAGAACGCTATGCAGAAAACCCTGCATAGCCGGACCAAACCACGCCGGCGGTGCCATCTCCGCCACCTCCAGCTGGGGACGTGGAGCACCCCCACCGGCCGAACCGGGTGCTCCACGATTTCCTCTCGGACCGCCTGACCCCGCGTCAGACCCAGCCAAGTCCTTCTGGGCAAGGAACTTAACCATCGTTTCGACGGACCACACTGCACAAACATTACACCTATGATCTATATTACACAGGGCACACCTAAAACAGATATGGTCCTTGAACATTACACGGACAAACCTATGGCAGTCGTCACATGATGGCGGGGCTGGCTTGGCCTATAAAATAAGCACAAACCTACAATAAACAAGCGGAACGAGACACGGATGGAAGGCAGACAATTAATTTTCAAATATTTTGACTCATAAATTAACCGTAACCTCCCCGCACCCCACCCCGCCACGTTACAACAACGATCGCATTGATTATGACGACAAGTACGCGGCGGCCACAACACACCCATAATAGATCCTACAGGATGTGTAACGGCTCCAGGAATCATATCGCATAGCATTCAGGGTATATTTACTAATCAATATAAATTATACTCCTAACGAACGCAGCACGATATGTGAATAAAACAACAAAATGTATAACAACTGCTGTCTCACACGGTAAAACCGCAGACCACACATCTACTCAAGAATTTTGAAACCACCGATCATTGCAAACCGATCGTGATCGCACGTAAACTTGATCATTCTAAAGTTTCCGGTACCATTTTTAGTACGCAGCACCCAGAACAAGATGCGCGAATTAATGAAAAAAATTTTCTTCACATAAACATCCGAGCGACCGGGTGTGACGTCACACGCTCGGATTCTACGGAGAACGACGTCAGCCGATATTCGTGTTAGAAATACCGTAGCAAACACCTATTTTCATATCTGCCGATCGCCTGTTGGGGTTTAAAGAAGGCGATCGTCTGGCATATATCGTTGTTAGCACACGTCCCAGATTCTATGGGGTCAGAAATCGGAACATGCGACACAACGAAATTTAGAGACCTAAGTCTTTTAACTATGGATAATAAAGAACAATACAACCTGGTTGTCTTGGGCGGTATTCTCCATAGTCCTTAGTTATCCTTTCAGAACACACAAACTATCACTGATTAAAGACTTAGATTATTTAAAAACACTAAAATCCTTAATGCAAAAAGCATGTATTGCTCTTGTTGCTATGCAAACAAGAATGAGCTCTATGGTAAACGGGTACTCGGCAGTGGGGAGCCGGGTACCCGGTTCCCAGGAGTCGGTAAAGCTTTCTAAGTCTATAATCCTAGAGCCGCTGTCAAGGCCAGCTGTATATCAGAAGTAACAGAATGGTGAGTATTGATCGGAGAAAAAAAGTTCTGTACATAAACCTGCCACAAACCTTTTATGACTTAGGACAAATTCTGGTGAACAGTTTGAAACTAATTTGCAGGCTAGTTGTTCCTTCCTAAGTCAAATTGTATTCAAGTTATTTTTCAAGTTTTCAGCTTGGTTTGATTCTAGTTCTATTGCTTAGTTGGAATTAACATCTCATGTATGCACAATTTAACGTATTACATCCTGAATTCAGTATATGAAAAATCAATATATAAAATGCAACTTTTTTTAAAGATTGCCAGTACAATTAATAGTTTGTTTTGGTAATGATTTCACAAACTGACACATAATATTATAGCTATTCTATTAACCATTATCACAGTAATGCCAAATATAACTGATACAGGGTCAGTAGAAGAATGGCTGGTGTAGATTTTACAATGTTTTTTTTAATCTGTGACTGTCATATTAGATACCAAAAGTTTACAGCAATTTTGTTTCCAAAACGTACACCAGTTAACATATGAAATTGACTTTGAGAAGCTGCTATTTCAATGGTTAAAGGGGTTTCAGAACAACAAGGCAAATACAAATTCTTTATGACTAAATAAGGCTTGGGATTATATTTAATTTACTTGCTTGCAAGATCCTGCTGTCTATATATTATATGAAAAGTATTTGAAAAAGCATTTGAAAACTATTTTAAATTTCAAATGCTTTAGAAAAATGCAAATAGTTGTGATTTGAAATCTTCAAATGCAAATACTTGAAAAAGTATTTAAATGCATTTGTGCATTAAAATGCAAATGCATTTAACCCCAGGTCTGTAACAGCTGCGGCGACATCTGACAGTTACCAGAAGTAGAAAGAAAAGAAAGGAAAATTATAATTTACTAGCCCAGAAATAACGACACCATGATGGAAGGAAAGAACAAGATTCTAAATAAATAGATTTAACTACAAGAAAACAATAACTTAGAAATTAGGAGAGAACAAGAGCTCCGCAAACGGCGCATAATTACAAATTTTCAAGATGGCTGCTGCCGACTGGCGGCCATAGTAGATTTCGCATTATCGTAAATTTCAATAAGTTTCTTCAGCCATATTCAAACGACTGTAGGAAGTGATCCAATAAATGAAATCTAGAAACCAACTTTGAAGATGGCAGCCCATGGCTGGCGGCCATCTTGGAGTTCGGATCATCGTCAATTTCGAAAGGTTTCTTCTCCACACCTAGTCCACCCTATGAAGTTTCAAAGGGATCCGATAAACGGTAACAGAGTTGTCATTTGGAAACCAATTTTCAAGATGGCCGCCGGTGGCTGGCAGTCATCTTGGTGTTCGTATCATTGTCAATTTCGATAGGTTTCTTTCCCAGAGGTAGTCCAACCACCCTATGAAGTTTCAAAGCGGTCCGATAAACGATAACGGAGTTATGATTTGGAAACCAATTTTCAAGATGGCCACCAGTGGCTGGCGGCCATCTTGGATTTCGGATCATCGTCGATTTCGATAGGTTTCTTCCGCAGACCCAGTCCAAACACTCTATAAAGTTTCAAAGCGATCCGATAAATGGTAAGGAGTTATCATCTGAAACCAATGGCGGCCATCTTGGATTTTGGATCATTGTCAATTTCGATAAGTTTCTTCCCCAGTCCTAGTCCAACCACTCCATGAAGTTTCAAAGCGATCCGATAAACGGCAACGGAGTTATCACCCGGAAACTAATTTTCAAGATGGCCGCTGGTGGCCATCTTGGACTTCGGATCATCGTCCACTTCGATAGGTTTCTTCCCCAGGCCTAGTCCCACCACCCTATGAAGTTTCAATGCGATCCGACAAACAGACATGCAAATTGCTAGGTAGATTGCAGGTTTAAGCTAAGGCGTTCCCTCGCCTTACTAAGGCATTCCCTCGCCTTAGTAAGGCGTTCCCTCGCCTTACTAAAGTGTTCCCTCGCCTTAGCTAAGGCGTTCCCTCGCCTTACTAAAGCGTTCCCTCGCCTTAATAAATGGTTCCCTCGCCTTAACGAAGGCGTTCCCTCGCCTTAACTAAGGCGTTCCCTCGCCTTACTAAGATGTTCCCGCCATTAATAACGCAAGTGTAATCGTGCCTGCCTCGCGTGAACATCCCTTGTAACTAAACTGACGGCGTAGCCACATGTTTCGCTGACTCGTCTAACTAAACTGGCCGCGTGTTTTGTATCAATAAAGAAGCGTCACCTGTATTGCTGTCTGGCTGCTTGCGTTCCTGATAGTCCCACCCATACATCTATAGATGCACACCCTCCCACCCACAGACCCACCGTCAAACCACACATAGATCCGTGCAATGAGCCAGCTAGAGATTCACAAACCCACGCACACAAAGGCCCATTGAGAGGCCAAAGACACAGACACAGACCCGCTGACCCAGACATCCATTCACAAACCCACAAACACACACACAAATACACACGCACGCACACATGCGCAGGCATGCGCTCACACTCGCACACATATACCCAGCGCTCACAGTCCCACCCGCACACAGACACGCGACTCATAGATACATGCACAAGCCCCACCCACACCCACAAATGCGTGCCCAACCATAGACCAACACCCTCGCCGTACTAAGTCTATCTGCTTGCCTGCCCGTCTGCCTGTATTGCTGTCTGGCTGTTTGCATTCCTGATAGTCCCACTCATACATCTACAGATGCACCGATATGCATACCCTCCCACCCACAGACCCACCGTCAAATCACACATAGATCTGTGCAATGAGCCATCTACAGATTCACAAACCCACGCACACAAAGGCCCATTCAGAGGCCTAAGACACAGACCCACTGACCCAAACACCCATTCACAAACCCACAAACACACACACACGCTCGCGCGCATGTACGTACACACACGCAGACATGCGCTTACACTCCCACACACAGACCCAGCACTCACAGTCCCACCCGCCCACAGACACGCGACTCATAGATACATGCACAAGCCCCACCCACACCCACAAATGCGTGCCCACCAAAGACCCACACACCCACAAACAAACACACCTACCAAAACATGCACCATGCCCTAGCCCACCCATCTAAAGACGCATCCTCAGACACACGCCCAGCTCCCTAAAGAGGCACCTTCGTAAGGCGAGGGAACGCCTTAGTAAGGCGAGGGAATGCCTTAGTAAGGCGAGGGAATGCCTTAGTAACCAAAAATAATTTTCACTATGTCGTCTAAGGGGCTCCGTAGTTTCACGATTTTATTAGGTCACTATTTTTATTGACGTAATATCATTCACGGTAATATCGGTCAAAGGGTGTGGTCGACTCGCTAATTATAACCCGCTGTTTGAGACATTGGGGAGCACTATTTTCAATCTGGATTGTTCTTGCTATTAATGCGTGCGACCCGCAAACGGCATATTTTATTTTGGCAGTCGAGCGCTTTGATAAACAGAGTCTAGACAAAATCCGCGAGTATTTAAACGGGGTGAGTGTTGTACTCTTTTATTTCTGTTGGAGTCGTATATTCTGTTACTCGCGAAAACAGGCCTATACACATACATATAACACGACATTGAATATAGCCGATTCCAAAGCTCCTGCTAATTACCGAGTACCCGATGTGCAGACTCGTTACTCGCCATGCTTCACGTGAACAATGCGTGTAAAAAGCTATTTCCGCGAACTTCCGACGTGTAGCCAGTTGAAAAATGAATTACAAAAACTAAAACACTATAATTTGTATGTGTCGTTACTTAAACTGGATTTAATCCGTAAAGAAATTTCTTAAAACCAGCCAGAAAAATAAAAAATAACGACTTCAACTCTGCTCGTTCTCAATAAAATAGCAAATACTACGTTTTAGTAAATTTTCATTGATAAGTCTAGTTCATGAACAACCAATCAGATACGTCTGCGAGATCGCTGTTGTGTTTGAATAGCACGCAGTTTGTATGTTATTTTGTTATTCTAGCGTGTTTGTTCGGTGACAAAATGCTTGGAGTAATAAATTACAAATAATAGAAACAGGAATAGGGCATATATTATAGTGTAATTACTATCGGAATGACTTTAGATGTTTTAAATAAAGCAATTTTACCATGAGACTTTCAAGACGTACGTTTGACATACCATTCTGCCTGTCATTATTTTGTAATTGACGTCTTGATGTTTGTTTTTACGACGACCCTTTCACCTCAACTCGGCTAATAGGTAGGGATGCCTGTATTTTTGGCACTATTAGCACCTATTTACTCTTGGTCAAGGCAGATTTTATGAATATATTTCTCAAATATTGCTCAAACATTATGGACGGTATTTACGGTATTTGGAAATGTCAACGGTCACGGTATACCGCAGACCTCACGGTACTACCGTCAGACCGCCCAGCTCTACTGCCTGCTCATTTTTACCAATTTAAAGTGTAAGAAAAAAAACAAATGGGTTTTTTTCAAACAAATTATTTTGAAAGTTTAATAACTAAAGCAACTGTCACATTACATGCCCTTTACCCCGGCTGATTTACATGCGACTAACTGAAGTGAGTAAGTTTCATATTTAGCTCAACAGTTCATTTTGGTCATTACAGGCCTATTTTGGTGTCTATCAGAAGTCATCTTTTATATTCCATCAGATATCAGTTGGGATCAAATAAATCATTATCATGAAATATATAATGACTTGCATGTACTGTCATGTGCGCAAATTATTTTCATAATTTCAATTGTCTGATCATCAATCATCATGTTACATTTAGCATCATCATTGTCTCTATTACAAATTAAATTTCATTATCATCCACATCATCAAGATACATCATTATCACATCACAGTTACATTTCTGTGACATACATAATTATATTAGTACTATCAATTACACCTAAATGGCTTAATCATTATGATCATCATCGTTATTATTATCATCAACATCATCATCATAATCATAGTCATCATCATCAATTTCAATGGCATTGGCATCATCTTCATATCGCATGGAAATGGCAACACGGCGGGTTGGCTGGTTCCAGGCACTGAAGCAGAAAGGTCCATACGAGGTTCCTCCTGACATTCGCTCATATCCTGTTTTAACTGGAATTGGAGGTTATGAGCTACAGATACTAATTTCGTCAGTCTATCAAGTGTCAAGCGGTTGCGCTTTTTTGTCTGAATACTGGCATGGAGATTCCAGTTCCTCTCACATGGTGCAGCAGATGTTGGCCAAGATAAAAGATGTGATGCCACATCGGACAGCTAGCTTGTTGAGCAAAAGCCTTTCCACCACATCACAGGATCCATTTGTTTTGCCGCTTCCCTAATGGAAGCTCTCGCCCAAATACTTCTTTTGGCCCTGTATTCAGCAAGGTCTCGCAGATAAGTCACATCTAGTGTAGGTATTTTGGCTGATATGTCTTCAATTATATCTGTGGCAGCTACTATATCCTCCTCTGTGAGATCAAGATCATCACATGTAAACCCAGAATCTAACAAACGTGCTGCCTTTTGGACATTATGTGAAAATAGCAATAGCTTTTGTCAAGCAAATTGGGTTCAAGATATTTAACGTCATTGTTTGGAAATTTGTTATTTCTGAACTATAGTGATAGTGTAACCTGATGAAAGCCATTTCAGCCATGGCAAGATGACACAAACACAAATCTAAATCTATTAACTTATATTAGTAGCAAAAGCATCCGTACTAATGCAATAGGGAAATAAAAATTTGCAATTGCATCCTTAGGGGACTGGAAAATTTTCTGGAAAAATATGTTGGTAAATTTTCTTTTTGGAAAATTTTCCGACTCACAACACTACCTACCATAACAAAACCTGGAATTAAATAAGATTTTCGTTTCAGTTCTCGAGTTTTGCACTTACATCACCCAAATTCCACACACACGTATTATTTAGCCGTTTATCGAAAAATATACACTTTATTGCAAATTTGCAATATTTCATATATTTTGATACACGGCCCAATACATTCACACCGAACATATCCCGAGAGAATCCTGCACCAGTTCCAATGCGCCGGCCATTTTCCTTCTAGTTACCGCTATGAATCATGAGATGGATTGCCGTATTTGGAAGACGAGGTCAAACCGACCATATATTAGCAAGTGAGTGGAGCAGACTGATTCTCCCGCAAATTTACTACATGCACAAACAGACGACAAGTAATGTACAATCAGGCCGCCCCACCCACTTGCCCATATATGGTAGCTTTGACCTCACCTGATTAAGACAGTGTATTTCCCATGATTCATAGCGCTAACTAGGACAAGATGGATGGGGCACTGAATGGAGTCCAGAGATACACTCGGCCGTAAATGTTTCTGCCAATGTTACGTATCAAAATATATTTAATAGTTAGCAATAAAGTGTACCTCTTTCGATTAACAGGCTATATAACGTAGATGTGTGTGAAATTTGGATGATGTAAGTGATAAACTGCAGGAAATGTCAATTTCCCTTTCTCCGAGATCTAACAATACTCACCATTCTGTTACTTCTGATATACAGCTGGCCCTGACAGCGGCTCTAGGATTATAGACTTAGAAAGCTTTACCGACTCCTGGGAACCGGGTACCCGGCTCCCCACTGCCGAGTACCCGTTTACCATAGAGCTCATATTGTTTGCATAGCCACCAAACAAGAGAAAACTATGGCTTGCCTCTGTGGGGCTGGGAGGCTGGGTCCGTAACAGAATGGTGAGTATTGTTAGATCTCGGAGAAAGGGAAATTGACATTTCCTGCATTCTCCTTCGATCAATACTCACCATTCTGTTACTTCTGATATACACCAGATTTGATCAGTAACCTGGTGGGAAGGGGCAAGCCATACATGCTAATTTTGCCCCCTGGAGAAAGATTTTAGACTTCAAACTTGACTAACGGAGACCTAAAAGGACCGTCAAGTTCACGGAACCGAATCACATTCGCGTCACAGCCCACCCCCCCACCCTTTTTCCTCCTAAGAAAAGGGAGAGAACTAACGAACATGTATCTCGCCTGAAACACCAATATGCCAAGAGGGTTAACTACTCCCTGCATATCGCTTGTATTAGCCTGGGAATGAGCATGAATATATAAGATGAATGAACATGATACATATATATAATACAAAAAACTCTCACTTGTTGAATTACCTTATGATAACAGGACTTCAGACGTACCGCCTACAACCATTCACCGGTTCGGCCATCAGTGACACAATCTGGTTGACATCCTCTCGCTTGACCATGCCTGCTTTAGGTTCTTTTCTTACCAAAGTGAAAAAAGGGGAAAAGCAGTGTGGTCACTAACTATCGTTTCAAAACAGCGAAAGCGAGTGGATTGGCCGAGTCTGACACATCCCTCATATAGTAATCCGTAAATGAGGACTCACAGTGCCATTGTGCAACGGCCATGATGTCCTCTAACGGAACACCATTGTAAAGGGCGGTCGAGGCGGCTATTCCTCTAACATCGTGTGCCCTTACGCCCTGCACCTGGTGCCCAGTCGCCATCTCATGAGTAGTCTGAATGCATTCGACCACCCAACGAGAGATAGTATCCATGGATGCGGCGCCATAAGGCATTTTATGGCAGATCCACAGATGTCTATCGTTCGACCGTAACGAGTCAGTCCGTTTCTTGTACTTAGTCAAAGCACGGACCGGGCACCAGACACTGGCATCACGATCAAACCTGGTTAACTTCGGTATAATGATCGGTTTGCCGGGATATCTCAAAGATTGGTTCTTTGACATAAATTCTGCTCTTGGCAGAAGACGCAGACCTTCTCCAGAAACAATAAATCGGTTCCTCTCTGCCGAAATCGCATGGATCTCACTGCGCCTTCTAGGCTCTAGCTGAGGAAGCTGCCAATAGAAAGACCGCCTTTAGAGTCAAATGCTTTAGACTAGCCGAACGCAACGGTTCGAATGGGTGCTTGGCCAGTACATTAAGCACTAAAGATAGACTCCAGGCTGGAATGACTACCGGTTGTCTCGGGCGGAGATTGCTCATTCCCTTCAACATCACGTTTAACTGGGCCACCTCTGGACTATCCCTGTTGGCTAGACAAGGGATAACTGATGCCAAAGCTGACTTGTATCCAGCAATTGTGACGGGAGCTAGTCCTGTAAAGAACAGCTCACAGAGAAAGTCTGCTATTTGCTGAATAGTGGATTGAAAGGTATCAATACCCTTTTCTTCACACCAGTCTGCAAATCTGTTAACCTTGTTGTTATACGACTTGAAAGTTGACCTCCTCGCAGCCGCGATGAAATCAGCAGCCTGTCGAGAAAAGCCTTCCGATGTGGAACGTTGTTTGACAACATCCACGCAGTCAATTTGAACATTTCGGGACGCTCGTGTAGGAAGCGTCCCTTGGCCTGGGAGATTATGTTCGGAATCTCGGGCAACTGCACAGGATTTTCCACCAGCAGATCCGTGAACCACGCCCTGCTCGGCCAATACGGCGCTATTAGCAGGACCAGACACGGCTCCTCCCTGACCTTCACCAATACCTTCGGAAGAAGAATGGTGGGTGGGTACGCGTACGCGTGCATCCCTCTCCAGCTTATCGCCAGAGCGTCTGTATCGACGGCATTTGGATCTGGAATCGGCGAGACATATGTCATGATTTGAGCATTTTCCTTTGTGGCGAACAAGTCCACGTTGGGTTTGCCCCAATGCTCGAAGATCCGTCGTAGAACTGGAGGGTTGAGGGACCATTCTGTTGGCAAGATTCTCTGTCTGCGAGACAAAGCATCCGCCAGAATGTTCAATCGGCCAGGAATATGAGCTGCTTTCAAAACAACCGAGTAATTCTTGCACCATTGAATCAAGTGCCACACCCTGATGCACAGGGTGGGCGACCTGGTCCCTCCTTGGCGATTTATATATGATACTACTGTCGAATTGTCCGACCGTATCAATATCACCTTGCCCCTGATCATCGGAAGGAACTCTTCCAACGCCAGTTCCACTGCCATCATTTCCAACAGATTGATATGCAGCTGACTCTCTGGGAGAGTCCATGTGCCCGAGACCTGGTGTTCTCCCAGGCAGGCACCCCACCCTTCCAGCGATGCATCCGTGTAAACGGACAGCTGGGGGTGGGGTAGGTGCAGCGAAACCCCTATTAGGAGATTCTGACGCTGTTTCCACCATAGAAGATGCGATATTATCGGCTCCAAAACTGGCACCAGTTTTGACAGGGGTTCTGTTCTCTGTTTCCACAGAGACATCAGATACAACTGGATAGGTCTTCGCATTAGAGCAGCGTACGGGATAACCTGCTCCATGGAGACCATCATGCCCAGCATCTGAAGGAACCGCCTCGCCTGAATGTGGTTTCCCACTCGAAAACTCCCGAGGATGGCTAACAGAGACACCACTCTGGGCTCTGACGGGTAAACCCTGCCCTCCTCGAGGTCGAATCGCATCCCCAAATAAACGAAATGTTGAGTGGGCGTCAACTCGGATTTCTCCTCGTTGACTATCCAGCCTAGATCTGAAAGTAACTTCAGAGTCAGAGCAGTATCCACGTTCAACCTGGCTGCCGAGTCTGCCTTGAGCAGCCAGTCATCTATGTAGGTGTGTAGCGCCACGTTCTCTTTTCTGAGAAACGCTGTCACCGCAAGGACCACTATTGTGAAAACCCTCGGAGCTGTCGACAGGCCAAACGGGAGAACTGTAAACTCCCATACTTGATTCTGAAACGCAAATCTCAGAAACCTGTGCCAACTCCGATTCATCGGAATGTGGAAATATGCATCTTTCAGATCGATCGATACACACCACATTCCTTTCCTCAATCCCGCCATTACCGACCTCGGTGTTTCCATCTGGAACCGAGGCGTATGGATAAACCAATTTAATGGCCTGAGATTGAGTATGGGTCTCCATCCCCCCGTGCTCTTGGGGACAAGGAACATGTTTGAATAGAAGCCTGGAGTGTTCCGGTTTGCTGGTTTTATTGCTCCCTTCAGAAGCAAACCCGACACTTCCTTTTGAACGGCTTCTAACTTGTCTGGCTCCCTTGGTACGGGTGTCCAGACAGGTGCCAAAGACAGATTTTGTGGCGGAAAGTCCCACCACTCCGGCATGTAACCCTGGGATAACCATCCCAGGACCAGACTGTCTGACGTCACACCTCGCCAAGCCTCGACGAAACGCATGAGCCTTCCACCCACCATAGACGCCTCGACGTCTAACGGGGTTGTCCGGCTCGCAGTCCGCCCCCCCCCCCCCCCCTTTCTTAACGAGAGAGAGTGAGAACCATTTCGTTCTAGGCACGACGGGTATAACTGGCACCGCTGTTCCTGTCGCATAGGTGCGGTCCAGGCGGATATGAAGGGAGCTTGCGTACCCTAAGGTACGCTTCGGCCCCTTCTGTCCGCCCTTTGAGGCCTTACCCTTACCCTTCCCCTTGCCCGTACCACCTCTAGGGCGGTCCGGAGCAACATTGGGGAGGGTAGGCGCCTCTATGGCCTTCCTGGGTTTCTTCGCCGCCGCCGGCTCCGAGAACCCAGCCGAAACAGACGTCGCAATAGGCCTGGCTTTCGCCTTGCCCGTATGCTTTTTCTGTTTCTTTGAAGGCTGTCCTGTTAGCGGCTTGCCCACAGCCCCTAGTGCGTGCGCTTGCCGCACTAGCTCTAGCTGTAGATTTACCGCTAACCGATTCTGCGCAATACTGGCGGTGTCCTCTAAGATGGCCCGCGCTTGGCCACCAAAGATGCTAGGCCCTGTCAGGGGCGTCCCAAGAAGACGTTCCCTGACTGCCGTAGCCGGACGCATATGGTCAATGACCATTTGCCTCCTGGACTTCGTCACACGCGCTTGCACCCTTGCCAATGCGTCCATTGACAGCACCAAGCCGTCATTAACGCACGATAGCGCCACAGGTGGCACAGGGTGGCCTGCCCCCGCTTCAGCCCACACCGACTGAAGTAGACGATAGGAGTGATTGACAGCGCTCATCGCTGCCCTCACACCCTCATCGCATAGGGCCAGGACTTCTTCCTGGTGTACCTGGGCCTTATCCACTAGTGCCGGACCGGGACCACCCGACCCAGCACTCTGGACGCCCAGTACCCATCGGTCATCCTCCGTGACCGACGGGACTACACCATACCTGTCGTATTCACCCCGCGGAATACGACATCTTGCCCGCACCTCCCTGGAGGCCACAGGGAGCTGACCCTTGGTCATTAGTTGTTTACTATAAATAGCATCCAACAAATCAATGAACCGTGGATCCAGTCCCACTGACTGGATCCGGGCCGCGGGCAAAATCCCCGTCCTAATCGACGCAACCGACGGACGGGGCGCATCTTCATCGGCCGTGGCCGAAACCACAGACGGGTCTACTCTGGCTAGCCACGCCAGAGCATCAGACCAATCTATCTCCGAAGAAGATACCCCCGCAAACACGTCACCCGTTGACGTGCTTACGGGTCTGCCAGCCATGGCCTCCCGGCAAGGAGCCACGGCTGACACGCCAGGCACTCCGCTACCACATGGTTCCGCCGCCACCCCATGAAACACTCCGGTCCATGGGGTAGGTCCGCACGGAAAACCGTACGGACCCGTAACCGTCGCGGAACCATAGCCGGCCACGGGCGCCAACGACACCCCATGTCCGGCTGCCGGACCAAACGAGATAGGTGAGTACCACGCCTGGCCCGGCACACCCGTTCCCCTGACGGCTGGTGACAAACCAAGCCGCGCGGAACCGGTGCACGGTAACGGATTGGCCTCAGCCGCAGGTGGAGCCGCTGACCTGGCTTGCGCCAAACCAGACAAATGGAGGCCGGTTCCGTCCAGGACGGAATCAACCTCCATATTCTCCACCTGCGGCTTCACGGGCCGCAGCAACCTCTCCTCCTCGGCCTCATCGTCTTCAGACTCCGAAGAGCCGTCACTAGACGAATAAACCGTGGAGCCGTCCTGGCGGACGGCTCCCACACCTGACGGACCGGCCACCGCTACTGGACCACCCGGAGGTGGCCGCAGAGAGACAGAACCCGTCTGGCCGAAGCCAGACGGGACCGCCAGGGGGCCGTACGAGACGGCCCCCTCGGTAACCAGTCCAGAATCCTGTCCGAGGACAGGATCCGTACCAGGCATGGGGAGAAACTGCCCCCCACCTTTGGTAGCAGGGACGACACCAGCGTGGGCAGAACGCTATGCAGAAAACCCTGCATAGCCGGACCAAACCACGCCGGCGGTGCCATCTCCGCCACCTCCAGCTGGGGACGTGGAGCACCCCCACCGGCCGAACCGGGCGCTCCACGATTTCCTCTCGGACCGCCTGACCCCGCGTCAGACCCAGCCAAGTCCTTCTGGGCAAGGAACTTAACCATCGTTTCGACGGACCACACCGCACAAACATTACACCTATGATCTATATTACACAGGGCACACCTAAAACAGACATGGTCCTTGAACATTACACGGACAAACTTATGGCAGTCGTCACATGATGGCGGGGCTGGCTTGGCCTATAAAATAAGCACAAACCTACAATAAACAAGCGGAACGAGACACGGATGGAAGGCAGACAATTAATTTTCAAATATTTTGACTCATAAATTAACCGTAACCTCCCGCACCCCACCCCGCCACGTTACAACAACGATCGCACTGATTATGACGACAAGTACGCGGCGGGCACAACACACCCATAATAGATCCTACAGGATGTGTAACGGCTCCAGGAATCATATCGCATAGCATTCAGGGTATATTTACTAATCAATATAAATTATACTCCTAACGAACGCAGCACGATATGTGAAGAAAACAACAAAATGTATAACAACTGCTGTCTCACACGGTAAAACCGCAGACCACACATCTACTCAAGAATTTTGAAACCACCGATCATTGCAAACCGATCGTGATCGCACGTAAACCTGATCATTCTAAAGTTTCCGGTACCATTTTTTAGTACGCAGCACCCAGAACAAGATGCGCGAATTAATGAAAAAATTTTTCTTCACATAAACATTAAAAACAAATACGTTTTGCTAATAGATCAAGCAATTGTCGCCTTTTTACATCAAATTTACTTATTTAACAGGTGCGATATGGTCATAAATAATTTTTCAGTTTATAGCCCATTTATGTTAATATTATAAGATTTATAACCTAATCCAGATATACAGTTTTGCTTTAAAATAACGTCGATTATACCAGTGTCTAAGCCGCCGTCTATACTGGCGTGATAGGTTTAGATATTGGTCTACACGCATTTGACTAAAAATCAGTGTTCGGTCGGGCTCCCTAAAATATTGACTAAAATGGGGTTTTTTTTTTGTTATTACTCAGAATTTCACCGTGAAGAATCAAATTTGCATTTCCATGATCAATGGCGCATGTGTTCATTATTGAACACATGTGTGTTATAACTCCTATTTGATTAGAGAAGTATGAGTAGTTTCTGAAATCGCGTAGGCCTAAGAGATTATTAGTCTGGCGCATATTAAGTATTATCCATGTATTTGTGTGCAAAGTTTTTGAAAATTCTTGTTCTGGGCCCCCAGAGAAATATCTAAAGTTCCGGTTGTGTTTCAAACGTAAAGCCATTTTGTGGTGGTGGGGTGAGGGGATTGGGTGGTGTTATGCGGTCAGAGGGCTGTGGGATTTGGCCACACCGGTCTTATAGTTATGTCATCTATGTGTGTAACTTGAAGTTACAGAGGGGCAAAGAAATACAAAAACGATTTGAGGTTGTGTGCGAATGCACTTATATTTGAGTTACCCATACACGATTCCAGTTCGTGAAATCACTTATATTGGACTCCGGACTTATGGGAGGGGTATTTAGTTGTCAGGCTAATAGGTTAATGAACGTGTGGGTATTTGCGATGGCGTGCCATCGAATGCACGTTATATGGTCGTAGCCTGTTGACATACAGATTTTCTCAACTTAGTCAACTATTTTTTCAGCAGAAACTGCGCAAAACGGGGTAAATTTGTAGGCAACAGTAGCCTATGTCGATATTTATATCCTGAAATGCAGGAGATGGCCTTAGAATATAATGTTGACACATGCGTGGGTGGTGGGGAGGGGGTGGATGGGTGCGCACCATGAATACCGACCTCTTTGATCCCACTACTGGTTAAACCTCCTGATCAATTGTGATTTTACCGTGTATTCAACCACGGACTTGTTCCTTCTGCTCGCCTACAAATTTTAGTCTCTATCTATTTGTTTATTTACCCGTTTGTTCACCTTGTTTGGCTATTTATTTATTTCGCCTGTTTTGCTTTGTTTCCCGCGTCAATGGGGATTTGCGTTACCGCGTCATTCGTGTTACGAGTTAATGCCCCTGCTATAACATCAAAGTAACGTCGTAGTTGCAAAGCGCACAGGTATTTCCCATCTTGCTATATCCATTATCTTTGCCGTAGCCCCAGGTTAGCGTAAACTTGTGGCGTGGGGCTACGTTTCGCAGCCACCGGTATCCGTATTCTTACTCTTAGCCGTTACGAAAACTGGTAACTCAAGTTTATCACTGTTTAGTCCTACAGCTTTCAACGTATGGTGAAACGAGCATCATAGAAGCATAGCCGTACTTATTAACGTGTAGCAGACATTGAAAACATCATAGATAATTCATTTTTTTAACAAGATTTCGTGGCAAGCCGAAAGCTAATATCAGCGGTATTAAAATGTTACCTATGACTATGAGATGGAGTAGAATCAAGATATAGCCGTTCTAACGAAAGATTGAGCCAAAATATAAAACATAAGTCAAGATATATATAAATAATGCATACATCTTTATGTAGTGACAGTTTTTCAAATAGCTGTTGAATTTCTCTCAGCAATGGCGGCGACGACGAGGAAGTGGCACGAAACAAATAAATAAAGGAGCGCATGCGCAACCATATTGTTAATCGTTAACGCGCGAGCTATCGTAAAGTATACCGTGCGGTATGAAAGTGTTACTTTCCCTCCGCTGGAAGGCCGTTAACAATTTAAACAAAACTCGGCCTTTAGCCCGTTAACAATATTCCGATCGGGTGGTCAATCTGTAAACACGTCACATGTGAATATTGTCTATTTGTGTAGATATATGGTGATGATGATGTTGATGTGGTTATGCACTCATACCTGCCGATAGCGACCACCAAGATGTGATCACAAAACATATGTCTACATACTGCATTTTATTTCAAGTGCCAAATAGCCTTTCCCGACAGAACACGGCATTTTCTTGTGACGGGTATTTTTGCGACAACCCGCCTTGAGGTTTTATGCCCGCATGCGTAGGTGGACGTTGTAGGCAAGTTTGACTATATATCGCGCTGACATGCTTGTGATGAGTATGACAACATTCTTGACTGGTGTGGCCAATTTGAGCTATTTTCCTCTCTCATGCTAGTTTATGTAAATATAGATATAAAATGCGTAGGCCTATATAAGTTTAATCATATGCTGCCGTTTAGTAATTTTGTTGGGAGGGGGATAAAATAATTTGCTACAGTTTGTGCCCAATGCCATTTTACAGAATTCAAATAATATATGTTTAACCCCACTTGCGTCAACTTAACCCTTTAATGGTCAAACTGACCCAAAAAAACAACTTTGAAGTGGCCTTCAGACATGGCTATTTAAAAGGCATAGAGAAATGTATTTTTGAATATTTACCACCAGAATGACTGACTCGTTAACCGAGCCAGTCATTGTAGTGATAAATTAAAAAAAAATACTATTCTCTCAACCGTTAAGAAATCCATACAGAGGGGTGTTGATTGAATTGTAAATTCATCAATGATGTACAATTCGTACACTCTGTGGACAACTTTTCGATCATGACGGAGTCTGCGTCATTATAATTGAGACGTCTAGTAACACATGGTATAATTTATTATGACGTCAGATCCTTGAGTGAGAGCTCCGATCCCTACATTAGGTGGTCTGTGAACCCCTCGGAGTCGCAATCTCTCTTGCTCAAAGTGCAGGAATCTTCCCAATGGAAGTATCAATATGTAAAACACAAATTACTATTTATTTCAATTAACCATTTAATTGTCAATACTTTTCAAGGGAATTTTTATTTTTTCAGCCAAAAAGAGTATTTTTGTGAATTTCTAACGAAGATTTACAACAACAAAAATTTCTGTTATCCTTCAAATGGACATTCAGAGAGAGGGTGGAGGGAGGGCGGGAGGGATGGACAGCACGAGGGGCATAGAGAAGAAGGGGTGAGGGAGGAAGAGAGGGAGAGAGAGAGACAGGGGGGGAGTGAGGAGTGAAAGTTGGAGAAGAAAAAGATAGGGAGAGAGAGAAAGATGGGGGCGAGAGAGAGAGAGAGAAAGAGAGAGAGAGAGAGAGAGAGAGAGAGAGAGAGAGAGAGACATAGACAGACAGAGAGAGAGACAGAGAGAGAGACAGACAGACAGACAGACATACAGACAGACAGACAGACAGACAGACAGACAGACAGACAGACAGACAGAACAACGAGTAAGATTGAGAGGAATGGGAGGCGATTAAAATAGAGAGAAATGTGGAAGGGAGGGAGGTGTTTCGGTATGGATGAAGAGAGGGAGAGAGAGAGAGAGCGACGGGTGAAAGATGGATGAGACAGATGAATGAGTTGAGAGGGCTGGGGAGGGGAGAGGCTTTTTGGGATGGGTGGCGGGAGAGATTGGAAATTTATAAATGATACACTTATATATCTAATAATTAGAGTAAGATGTACTTGTCTTTACTCAGCATATACCACAATAAGTAAGGTACATACACGCCCTATGGTATGCAGCTTGTCAAATGCGCATTTCGCCGTAGTTCTTAATGTGATACATACCTGGAGAGCAATAAGAAAGTTAGAGACACACCTGGCTTTACAGACGACCTGCTTTCTGGGACACCTGGCTGTACAAATGGGGTTTTGATTGACCACTTATACAATCTCTTTAAATCTGTTTCCATATTCTACTCACACTTTTTATAGAAAGTACTTTTTTCTATATCTACAATGGTACTATTAGATACACCACACCATGCAATCACGAAAGCATGTCCAAGACAGACGACCTTTAAAACAGCGCTGATTGTATATAGAAGTAAAGTAGTATAAATCTGCACAAGAGTTTGTCAAAATGTGACCTCTGATTACAAGTGTTAATTCAGCTTTCCAGAGTATCCATCCATCAGCTGACCTCCTGTGACGTCATAATCAGTTGAGCGCGTGTATGATGACGTCACAATCATGACGTCACACAGGGTTCCATATAGACCGTCATCAAATCTCAACTAGTCCGACACATTGTATGAATTGTATGTCTTTGTTATTCTTTACTATTTAATAAACATGCTGTTGAATATTTTGAAACTAATTTGACTGGGCGATGTTGCTGCCTTAATATCCAACAGCTTACCTGTGTATTTTTTGGAAATTGATAGTCAGGGTGATCGATCGATCCCAGCACGAGCGATGTGTGGGCGGAGCTTAGCTAGAGATGTACGGGGAATAGCTAAAACCGGAAGGGTCCATTATCAGGACTCGGTGATCTTTTACAGAATGGTTATAAATCATGATTAGCTATTATCATCAAATGTCCTAAATGTATCTGTCTATGTTGCTTAAAACTGAAGTGTCATTGTGAAATGAAGAATATTGTTTTAATTTTAAAAATGAAACTAAATTATTCATGTTTGCAATTCCTATCAGGTACACATCCGCCATATTACTTTTCGGTGACCAATTTCCTGTCTGTCTGTCTGTCTGTCTGACTTGTATGTACGTCCGTCCGATTCCGCACTTATGAGAGTACACATGTGGCCTGATTTGTAAGTACAGGGGTCACTTGTGGCCTATTTGGCACTTGTGGCTTGCAAGCCACATGCATATGTGCTAAAACTGGTCAGTTTGGCATTTCTGGCTTACACACAAATTTTTGGTAAAGTAGGCCACAAATATTACGGACAAGAGTTTATCGTCCGTTATGGCAATCACGGACAAAAAGACCCAGTGTTTGAGTTATATTATGTGGGTAATTGACATATATACCCGTTATTGGACTCGGACAGAAATTAAAACGACTCCCTTAATTCTTTCCGGAACCGAGGATTCGTGTATCATGTTTTTAGTAACGTAAGTGATAAACGGGTACTACGAATCTCATACCCGGGTATAAGTGCGCGGAATCGATGACGTTGAAGTAGGGGTGCTTCAGTTTCATGAACTACATAGAAGATAAAATACGAGTCACCGAATATCGAAATAACCGTGATTTTTCGCAACATCCGCCTTGCCCGTTTGGCGCGTATTTATGCTTGGTAAGTTTAATAACTTGTAATTTAAATATCTTATGCCATCCGTCATTTACCGTTCAGATTATAACCCATTCCAGCCAAAACAGTTGATTAGAATAATGGGATTATGAGATATCTCTACATACGGGAGAGAATGGTACTTTTCAGTTTTCACTCCTTGAAACACCCAGCATGTAGGGAATGACAAAGCTCCGCCACCTCACCTCACCCTACCAAACATCTTGCATAAAATTACATCGAACATGTTGAAATAGAAATCGGCATTTCCCGGAATTCGGTGTTTTTAGCGGAAAACACCTCTTCATTAAAGCATGCGGTATGATTTCATCCTAAACAGTTGTCCGCCAACCCGGCCAAAGCATTATAGTCAATATAAAGACTCGTATTTCAGTCACGCGACTACATTGGGTGAGGTCAAGTCTGGGTGTTAGTGTTAGTGCAACACTAACACTGAGATAACACCGAGACTTGACCTCTGGTTAGTGTTAACACCGTGTTAGCGCCTATAGTGTTAACACCAAATATTGTGTTAGTGTTAATACCAACCCTTGCTTTTGCCTTCATTTTCACATAAGTCATTAGCGAATAAAGTGGAAATAGATATTCAAATCAGCATAAAATAAGCTTAATTTACTTGGCGTGAATGAGTTATTAGCTTCCCTTTTCACTGGCAGATGAAAATTTAGTCACCTAGCTATATCTAGTTTGGTGTTAACACTAACCTCTAGATGTTAACACCGTGTTGAGGTCAAGTCTTGATGTTAGTGTTAGTGCTTGCTGCTAATAAACGACAAGTCAAAGCATAATTTCTTTTACCGGCGGCATGATGTAATCCAGTAACAATAACTGGTGGACAGTATACTACTTATAACAAAATAACCAAGATTTACCTTATATAGCCATATGGCAACTCCGTACTTTATTGTGGGACACCTGCTTATTTTTTTGTCTATATAGAAAATAGTTATTTACCTCAAATAGGAGGTTTTACGGAATTCCCTTATGACGTCATTTTCACGCCTGCACAGATGACTGGCCGTCAAGCGTACGGCCAGCTGATCACTGTTTTGTTAGTAAACAACATTACACTGCCGCGTTTGATGCCACTCAAAGCCATGACAATTCCAATTTTACGTCAGCTCTAGCGGTAAAGTTGGCCGAATTGACAATTCTAACATCAAATACTATTTTACTATGCATTTTTAGAAATATATTATTGATTCTATGCACATTAGAATGCAAAATAGTAGTTACTGCATTATCGGAAACAGTCGTTGACGCACCTACCATAAACCACATGCCTTTGAATTTTCGTCCATCCATCCCTCTACCACATATTCCCCCTACTATATATATATAGTATACACAAGGTATGAAACCTTCATCTGTGGGCACCATTGTCAGAAAGCTGATTGGTTGGTTTGTAGTCATCAGAAAGCTGATTGGTTGGTTTGTAGTCAGAACCGTGATGTCAGCGGTGGTTGGTTTGTAGTCAGAACCGTGATGTCAGCGGATTTTGACAACAAACCAACCAATCAGCTTTCTGACAATGGTACCCACAGACGAAGGTTTTATATATATAGTAGGGGGAATATGTGGGAGAGGGATGGATGGACTAAAATTCAAAGGCCTGTTCATAAACACATTCAAAGCTAGACTAGACACAATCTATGTAACACACCCAGTGTACTACAACTATAGAGCATTAGATAAGCCAAATCAACCGAAAATCACCATACATTAATAATTAATAATTATAGTTTATACACCAGCTGATAATAGGACGTAAAAGTCCTGGTAAGCTGTATGCTTATTATGTTATGTTATGTTAAAATACTACCGCAATGATATGTCAGAAACGTTCCCCCCCCCCCCCACCATCAGTGCATATGGATCCTGGTAGGCTATAGTACCAATACAAGTGGATGCCCGATAGATATTTACGAATGCGGCCAAGATATATATATATATATATATATATATATATATATATAGAGGCCCTACTGTCATAATTATTATCCGTGTGTGCATAGGCGAAAAGAGGGAGAGAGAGAGAGAGAGAGAGAGAGAGAGAGAGAGAGAGGGTGGGTAGTAGGCCCGTACGTGTGTGTCTGTCTGTGTGAGGTAACCCTCATATTTAGGTTGGCTTTGCACCACCCCTCCCCACCCTTAGGGCCGTGGTTGGTGAGGGTTGAGGGTGGTGGTGGTGGGCTGCATTAATTCCCACTCGCATCCAAGTAAATAAACAATGATTAATTTCAATTTGATTATGAATTAATTAAGCAATATGCAGGAAACTACTTCTCAGAGCATTTCATTTTCCAATTATTATAGGGGAAGGGCCATGACACCCTCCCTATCCCCACCACCATTGAGAACCCTACCCAGACCATGACTGCTAGGTTGGATACACCCCATAATAGAATCTTAAATCCACCATGACATAGTTGATGAATTTATTATTATTAAACTCTCGACTTATAAGTGTTCTTTTCACAAATTGTGTGTTTTGTGGGGTTAGTGACAGAAACAGAGGGTGGGGTAGGGACCATTAGACCCCTAAATGTTTTAGATTTTGTGTGAAGTGGTAGAGGGAGGGTGGTGGTTAAGACAATCTCTTTTCCTGGCAGCAACCGTAAGAATTTATAATAGTAAATAAAATAATACTAAATACAGTCATACTCAGATAGTTGATCAGGACAGTATTTTAACATTCAACTGGAAAAACATCTGAAATTTACAGAGTGAACATGGTGAGGCCATATGGCCATGGGGCTGTAGGACCTGGATCTAGGGCTATCTGTTCAGCATTATCCCTTTTAATGGTGAGGATTGGTAAATGATATTTGAATTTTTGCTTAGTAAATGGGCATTTGTAGGTCAAGGGAAGATTTTTTTTTTACTTTACTTTATTTTACTGCCCCAGTAACAAAGCCAGACATTTCATTTTTCAAAGAGTAGTCGTCCCTTGGCTTGCAAATGGACATCTTTCAAGACATACCACTACACAAGCAATGTTTGGCAAAGATGACAATTTCCCCATTAATGGTCAGATTTCATTAAGAAAATTTCCATTTTTTTCACACAAAATGTACATTTACACTTTGGAGATCAAAAGAAGCCATTTTTTAAATTTTACAACTGAAATGGCTGGCTTTATTATGGAGCCAGGCATCTCAAGATCAATACAAATGCTGGTTTTGGACAATTTGGCCTTTAAATGGTCGAAACCTACTCACTTTGTTATATTACATATGTTATACTATGTAAGGAGACAAAAATGTAGATAAAATTATAAAATGATTGAAAAGAAATTATGAATTAGTCATTCTTGGAGCAAAGTAATTTCAATTAGCAATTCCAATTCCTAAAAATTTACCAATGTGGTAACTGAATTATTACAACTTCCAATTACCACCAGTCCTGGTCATTGTTAAATTGAATCTGCTATCTAGAGCCTATAAATTTCCCTGTATGGGTGGAGCTACAGCCCTGTCTCTCAGGAACTTGCTTCCTCAAATATAATTTTCAGCAATTCCTGAGTGAATAGTGCATGGCTAGAAACTCATACACCACAGTTCAACTCCACTCCTATTTAAAAGACAAATTGGTTTCTCTGCTTGTGCAGATGTGGGGACATATGTTCAGCAATGTTTTAATATGGAGTGAGCGATTCAACACTGGCAATGCTACCTAATTTATCCAAACCAATTCATGGCATGGCACTTGCAGATACACATATCTAATTATCAAATGCTAAAACATTTTGTAGAACTTACACTGTTTGCATAAACTGAGATAAACATTGATTGTTCTTTCTAAACTATCTATTTTATCAAGCATATCTCATCAGTCACCCATATATTAAATGATGCAATTATTTAAATAATTTTGTTATTAAATGTAGATTAATGCATAATTTGATGTGGATGTGAGGCTCTACATGGTTGGTTCTCAGTTATTGTAACTACATACACATAATTTATGCAATAGCAGTTGGTATCATGTCTTGAGGCCCAATAAAATAATAACCCAATCACATGCCCCTAGCAATTAAGGTAGGTAAAGGTAGAGAATTATCTTTCATGGTGACAGTTAGGGTTTCTATTACTATGTTTTTGCTAAGCACAGCAAAATAAATCGAGGAAAATAATAAAACTATGAAAATTCAGTAAATTTTACAATCAGTCCAGTCTTATGTAGAAATATAAATATTGCAATATTTTTGGGAGCAGATAAATTGTATCCATTGTTGCAGGTACATGTATGTAATGAATCATAGACATCCATATGCTTTAACCCTTAAGGGCATGTAGCTGTTCATTAACCATTTATCCCGCTGAATTTCCCATGTCTCATTTTCAATGCTACCATCCAGGAAAACTATTGAATATTTTGAAATTAATTTGACTGGCAGTTGTTGCTGCCTTAGGCAGCAATGGCTTCCAGTCAAATTAATTTCAGAATATTCAACAGAATAAGTTTTATATCATAAAGAATATACTTTTTCAGGGATTTGTTGGTGAAATGGTTAACTAAATACACAATTAAACATGATCAACATATATTCAAAGTTAGTTAAGCTTATTTACTTTATGCATATAGTAACAGTGACTTCCTCTTACAATCAGTGGGGTTGCCCTTAGCTGGCCTACCACTTGAAATCCAGGAGAAAACTTCTTTCCATCCCACTCACCCCATATCCAGCCCATATACACCTCCAAATCAGCTCCTGCATCCCAAAATCTGACACACCCAGCTGATTATCATAGTAGATCTCCTGCCAGCCATCGATAATTAAACTTACTTAAAAGAATAACAACACTGCTGAATATTTTCACATGAACTTAGACTAACATCCATTTTGCTATCACAACCCCCCCCCCCCCCCCCCCCCGCACCCCACCCCAACCCCGCACACCCACCTCCCACAACCCAACCAAACATGTATACAGTTATCGCCTCACTCAGTCATCTAGAGGTATAATTTATCCCCATTCATACCATCATGCACTTATTTGAGCATGAACAGCACAAATGTCGCCATTAACATACACAATGAGCAAGCCATTTGATGCACGAATACTGGTTCCAACATGGTATGAAAGCGGTAAATAAATCATTGCTCTCAATATCGTACACAAATAAAGTGGAAATTGAATATATTCCGCCAAACAATTATTATTTAGAGGATTAGTGCGGTGTAAGATAAGATTTACAGCCAGCAAGATCGGTGTTTACTTTATCACATCAGTGAACGCTTGACGGCCAGGCTACCCCGTTCTAAAAATAATGACGTCACGAAAAAACCTCCTATATGTAGAGAGAAGCCAGAGGTGGCATGTTTATCACGTAGAGGGGGGTTCCGCTCCTTTTAAACATGTAACGTGCCGGATATTAAATATTAGAACTATAAACAATTTAAGTTGAAAATAAAATGACATGCGATTTTTAGTTGAATTACCTCCCTTGCAAAATAATCAGACAAATATGAGATGGTATAGTCTGATTCACATATCTGTGGTAAATTTTGAAGACATTTTGCTGGTGACATTTAATTTCGGTTAATGGTCTATGAAAACATAGTTATAATAAAAAATACAAATTCCTGAAGACAAGTTCACCTATTTATCAACTTTAGCACCGCATTCCAAGTCTGTCTTTTCAGGTATAGGGGAGACCGGGGCACTAGGCCTATATGTACATGATACACAAACATATGTGTCTCAAATAAGTTTAACCTTAATACAGATTATCAGTTCATTAAAATGTGCCCCAACGGCGTACATATAGGCTATGTACTTTATAAAATTACACAGAAAATATAGTGTTTTTCCTTTACACTAAAATCTCATATGCAACCTGTAGGGTTACTATCCTGAATATTACGGTGACCTGGTATGGAATACTGTGGTCAGTTGCTTATTTCCAGCCCTGCAAAACTAAAGTGGCCCGTAAAGACAGGCAGTAAGTTGATAACTTTCATCTGCTATAGGATGGTGGTTCTCTGAGATTGGCGGGCATAAGACCACATGAGTCCTCTCACGCAACAATAGGTTTGAACACATCAATTGGGCAGAGCACAGCAAGCATGTACAATTGTGTCAAGTGTTGCCATTCCACTAGCATCTGCTTGTATTGGAAGTTATTGGAATTGTATCCCCAAGCATAGAATATCTTTGTCTCATCATCCCATTCGCACATTACATTGTCAATCCAATAATAATAGGTAGGATATAGGCAGCAATAGATTCCAGCTAAATTAGTTTCAAAATATTCAGCAGATTTACTAAATTATTTAATAAATTAGTATAAGAGTGAAAGCTTTCAACACACCATATTACTGAAATTCCTTTGCAGAAATTAGATCCTATGCATTCTACCACCACACACACAGACAGACAATGATATAAACATACCATAGACATGATTCGAAGTGTGTGGTGTGGGAATATTAGACCAGGTTTGGGGTGTGTGTGTTGGAGGGTTGAAGGAGGGTGGGGAGGGAGAAAAAAGCGAGACATAGGTATCACTTTTCCGACGGTGACGGCATCAACAATGTTAAGTTTTTGCGTTTAGCAAAACTTCTCGGCTTATATCTCAAGATTGGCTAATCCTATTCCAACCAAACATGGGTACATGGTTGCCCATACTGTTAGAAAACAGCAGCATGGTTATGAGGTCTCAGTGTCAAAGGTCAAGGTCACTTCGACCTTGTTACAAAAGTCAGTTTTTTCAACTTTAAGTTTTTGCGTTTAGCATCCTATTGAAACTAAACTTGGATAGATGTTAAGGGATAAAGTTAAGAAACAGCATGATGGCATTACGGTCACAAGGTCAAAGGCGAAAAAGCGGCAATAGGCGGGACATTTAATTCCGCAGAATTCTTGTTTTTGTCAAAATGTTATCAGAAGGACAAGACTTATGACAAGGCCCTTTAAGTATTTAAGCAGTGTTAGCTCACCTGGCCAGAATGGCTAAGTGGGAGCTTATGCTGTGGCAACCGTCCGCCCGTCTGTCTGTCCGTCAACTTTTCCTTTAAACGACTTCTCAAAAACTACTGGGCCGATTTCAATTATGTTTGATAGAAAGCAACCCCAGGACATAGGGATCTAAGTTTGTTCAAACGAAGCCGATCGACCATATCCAAGAAGGCCGCCGGCCAAATCGCCCGATTTTGAGAAATGTCTTTAAAAATCTCCGAAACCACTTGGCATATCGATTCAAAACTCAGGAAATATCATCTAGGGCAAGGGATGAACCAAGTTTGTTCAAGAGAAATTGATTGGCCAAATAGTTTGGCGGCCATCTTGGATGACCTAGTTTTCCCGAAAACGACTTCTCCAGAACTGCTGCAAGGATAAAGCCGAAATTTGTAAGATATAATCAGGCACTAAGGGTGATTAAAGTTTGTTCAAGCGAAGTCGATCTATCGAAAAACATGGCCGCCGTGAGCCAATCACAATATAGCGTGTTTGGTGGCCATTTAGAATTTTTTATTTGATGGATTTGAGGCCGAAATTGGTTATAATTATATATATATATATATATATATATATATATATATATATATATATATATATATATGTATATATATATATATATATATATATATATATATATATATATATATATATATATGCTTAATATGGGTATTCTAATATCAAATTAGCCATTTTTGAAATCATTTTCCAGCCAAAAGCTCCCATACTAAAGCAATGTGCAATTTAAAATGTCGTCTACTGGAGAACCAGTAGGCCAATTTCAATTATATATGGCAGGAACAATCCTTAGGACATAGAGATTCAAGTTTGTACAAACGTACCCGATCGGCCAATTTGGCTGGTGGCCATCTTGGATTTTGGCTGACTTTTGGAAACGTCTTAAAAAATCTCTGAAATGTCTTTGGTGTGGGGGCGGGGGTGATTGATGCACGCCTCTTGAAACATGATCTAGGCCAAGAACTGTATAAGGTTTGTTCGAGGGAACTTGATTTGCCAAATGGTTGCCACGGTGTCAGTGGCCAATAATTGCAGGTGAGCGATACAGGGCCCTTAGTACATTTCATAATGGCTATGATGTTTGTATTTAAATTTTCAGATTCCAAGATACATGTACATGTATGAACTTCTGAAATATGAAACCTGTTGGTGCTGTATTATTTTCTAGTCGCTGTTCATTCAAACTTTTTTATCATTCGATTTCGAGTCGGTTTCATGACTCTTTTTATATTCATATTATTTCTCACAAATATTTCTTGCTTATTTTTACTTGTCCCTACCTTTTTTAGCTTTCTTGTGCACTTTTGCGTAAATCATTCATTCCTACAATGTTTTCTGTTTGGTGGTATCCCTTGCCTGGTTTCATCCTTGATCGATTTATAGGTACGTAATACAGCATCCTTTTTTATGTATGCTGTCTGCATAATCTAAGTACTATATTTCAACCTGTCCAATAGTACCATATTTATCTTAATTTATATTGAAAACAATATTCTTACTATCAAATTGCAATTGTCATGCATCTTCCAACATCTAAAGCCAATGAAATGATCATATAAATCTAGAGGAGCATAAATTTGTAGCAATTATTCATTCATCTTGCACTAATTCAAACTTTAAAATCCACAATCTTATATGAATTTGAGTGAACGTGCATGTACTTGTACATGTAAACACAGATTTTGTACCAGCATCCTCGAAATTGAACTAAGAGATAGAAAATTCATGTTCCCGCACTGAGAATGGAATTTCAGATGTTCAGTAAAATCATTTAACCCTTAAATACCATCTAGATTTATTCAATAAAAGTTCAGTTTTCTCGTAGAAATTGTCCGCTTGTAGGCCAAGCCTCCATGAAGCTTGTTTTGGAACATGTGTTGACAATAGGCCGTTTTCTTGTTTATGCTTGGTGATGTCACACCACCGCATGAGCATTAGCATTACATTATTGTAATCCATCTATTCTACACCCAAAACGCTATAAGCACGTTTTGCTCTTAGTGAGAAATCAGTCAGTACGTAAACGATGTCGGTGTCATCCATGCCCGCCGAAGCCACTCTAGCTGCTCACGCTATGATAGCAAATATTGCTAGTCTGCATAATGCTGATACGGATAAGATGTGTGCATTGATTATGAGGAGCATATGGTTCGCTTTAAGAGATGACAAAATTAGTTCTGGAAGAATTATACTCATGTCTGAAATTAGCAAGGGATTATTAACCAAATATGGGATAGACATAGTGCATGGGGTTCACGTATTATTGTTGCGAAGCTACATTAATTGTTGTCTTTCTCATTCATAACTTATGCTTAGTTATCGCACGCATTTCAAGTCTTATATTACCGCAAAAATATTATGACTGAAAGTTGTTGGCATCCGCCATGAACTTCCAGTCAGATAGTTTTCAAAATATGTTGTACATCCTGCGTTAATACGCATTGACTTTAGTGTACTGAGTCTCTCAGTTGTGTAATGGTTAAAAGTTGGTTGTGCGCATTATTGCTCATAAAGTGTGTGATGGTAGAAGACAGTGTTCGTACCGTGTGAATATGTACGTTATTGATCGAACAAACGAGCTTTGATACATTCAAATTAAGCACGTCTATGTAAGTCATTGTAATGCACATGGTCCTCTGTATGCCATTGTGTGCATGGTATTTTCGCCAGATGGCGTTCAATCCATGTGCGGCTGTTCGTTATTGTTACCAATGATATATAAAGGCAGCAGTTTCACGCTATGATTATTCGTTCTCCACGATGTCATCTGATCCTTGCTTTAAATATTTAAATCGCTCAGGGCTTTTGGTGTGATCTTGGTAATTCGCGTAAAGCGCGAACAATACGTTTTGGCGAAAAGTGGTGTATCGATCTACGGCAGTTTCATCCTGATGGTTATCCTACTAAGCGTGGTTTATATCCCAGCGTAGCAGCGTTTAAACATCTGTTATAGATCATACCCGATCTTGAAGATGCGGTAAAACGTGCGTGCAAAAAAGAAGGCATACTATTTACATAATCTTTGGACAATTCTGTTCGTATTTCTATCTGCGACGAATTTCCGTGTATTGATATACGCTATTTTTTCTGCTCTGACGCAGAACCACATGCCACACATTGCGGATTATACCTGCAAGACAACGAGTGGGAATTATTGAAACAGACCGCGAGTAATTTGCTGGCAGCATTACCTAACTTTTACACGCCTCCCGACGTGAGCGGTGATGTGTTGGGTGATGTGTTGTTTAGCGCGATACCTCAGTGCTTTTACGGTGTGAAAAAGATAAAGCGAGAACATGAATAATATTCCAACCACTAGTGATTCCGCAGAGATGTCTAATCACGCTACGCTTACTACTGACACTATATACCTCGATGAGGTTTTAAGCGATGATGAACTAAATCTCGTCGATGACGATACCGGCAAACTGTGTCACTATTGTAAAACTATGGGGCATCCACACCATTATTGCCCTACGGATCATGTGCAAAAGATTAGTCAGAAATTATTCGCATTCATGCTGTGTGAAAAGATACATTCGCTGGTTGTGCGTGAGTGTTACAATCATCCGAGTCAACATGAATATTCTTGTTTAGGGATTGATGTTGACCGTAATCTAATTGACAATTTTGAACTGTATAATGAGGCAGCATTATTAGAAATGGACGAAGCCGAATATTGTGCTCAGCTAGCCTGCCATTACGATATATATGAACATTGTACTGAACTGTACCGCATGTGTATGATGGAATGGTATATGTACATTGTGGATGTAATATATGAAAAACAGATGTTGTCGCCATAACTATAATTAATATTTTCTCTATGCGCGTATTAATTTATTTAGTTTTATGTAAAATTAACCATGTTTTAAGCATTAAATCACATAGATAATTTTTAATAAAATCATATACGTATTTTATTTTATTTTAAAAAAATAACATAATTAATTGTTTTATTTCGTCAATCGTAGCTTTGTAAAATATGTTGTATTTGGTGTTTTACGTATCTTTGTTACGATATGTATTATTGATGTCTGTATTAATAAAAAAGTTTTAAAATCGGATTTCACTTGTTCAGTACTAGCACCTTGCTCTCTCTCTCTCTCTCTCTCTCTCTCTCTCTCTCTCTCTCTCGTTATCTGGCGCTAGCGACTCGCTATTCACTCCCCCGCCTCCTCCACATGCGCTGGTATGCCCGCTTTTCACTTGACAGAGGCACTTGTTGTCAAGTGCCATTGCTATTCTTTAGAGAAGAATGGGACAGGTGAATGATTGATAGAGTGAGCTGAATAGCGCATACTTAAATAAAACGCCATTAGATGGTTTTTTGTTCGATTTCATGGCAAAATATTCACTGAATATGGTGTTTATTTTTGTAACTATTTAAAGATGTCATGGATTCGTCACGCAAATGTCTGATGTCATAATCATACACTTAAATGTTCATAGCATTTCTGCTCTGTAGCGTGTATATGACGACACAATTCTTAAATGTACATAGCATTTCTCCTACGGCACCAGTATCTGACGTCACAAACATATCATTTTTCCTAATTTTATGATGCAATTTTTAAATGTACATAGCATTCCTCCTACATCTCGAGTATCTGAGGTTGCAATCATAGTATTTCTCCTAATTTTACGTATCAATTCTTATATGTACCTAGCGTTTCACCTACGTCACGAGTATCTGATGTCACGATCATAGCATTTCTCCTAATTTTACGTCACAATTCTTAAATGGTCATAGAATTTCTCCTACATTTCGAGTATCTGATGTCACAATTATAGCATTTCTCTTACGTCACGAGTATCTGACGTCACAATTATATTCTTAATGCTCGCTAACCGGTAAGCATCGATAAAGTATTGACAGAAGAGCAACTACATATTACATCATAGTGATGGTTCACGCACGTCCACGTATGAGTAAGGTATATATACATATGCATGAGCTTATACCTCCTTAGTCGTATGTGGCCATACGTGTGCTGATGCAATGGCAACATCACTTGACTGCAATACATCATTGCGCCACCCATTTACTATGATTGTCTGTGGACCAATGCAGTGTGGTAAAACGGAGATGATAAAAGCACTAATAAGAGACCCCAACGGCATTACTCCCCCTCCACAGAGGATTGTGTACTGCTACAGTGCTTGGCAAGACGGGTATAATGATTTGGCGAAAGAAGTTGAATTTAAAGAGGGTGTGAATGTTGAACTAGACAGAAGTTGCAGAACATCGGTGGTACTCGACGATTTGATGAATAAATGCGACGAGAATGTGGCTGACCTATTTACAAAACGTTGTCACCATGAGAATTGTAGCGTAATATTTGTCGCACAAAATCTGTTTCACAAGTCACGCAATCAACGTGACTTGTGAGTTAACTGTCACTACATGGTATTGTTTAAGAATCCACGTGATGCGTCATCTATTCGTTCTTTATCGAATCAGATGTACCCATGCAATACAAAGTATTTGATTGAATCATATAAGGATGCTACACGCGAACCTCACTCATATCTACTCCCAGATTTGAAACAGACGACACCTGACAATATCAGACTACGTTCATCTGTTCATCTGAAGGAGGGTTGCTACGTTTACATACCTAAGAAAAATGGCATCACGTAAAATGGAACGCCATTTACCTATGCTGCAATATTTGGCTAAAGTAAAGCCTTCAATCAGAAATGATGTAATCAAACAGTGTTTGAACGATTTGGTGGATGTACTATGCGAATCATGCCTAAACGTATTACGTGGGAATGTTCATCTTACTAAAACATGATACAATCAGCTGAGTAAATATAGAGGGAAAATTCCTACATTGACTAGTCGCGGTGTGCCATATGCATGTAAAAGAAAATTGCTACGATTTTTAGGAGCCTTATTACCAGCGGTGATCGGTACGCTAGCACCATTAATTGGTAAACTGTTCACGTGAAAAGATGGAACATACACGTAAAATGGCACTAGTTCCTCACGAATTGCTAGGTAATTTAAATGAACAAAGTAAAATATCATTGCTACAGACAGATCCATCGATATGTAAAGCTATTAGTCTCGACAACGAGATATCCAATATATTAGCCAGACACGATCTGACTGAGAATGAAAAAGCAAAATCGTATTCACAAGTATTGGATAAGTATAGGCATTACTATCAGCAAATGCAAGGGCAACAACAATATCAGCTGTTACCTCTACAGCCCATAACTAATTATGACGCACTGCCCGCACAAATACTTGAACGTACGATGAGGGGAATACCAAAAACGTACAAGACAAAAGCCAGTGGGTAATTGATATTTTACGTTTGGTTCCTGAATGTTTTCACGTTAATGACTTGGGTGAAGTGACAATAGACGGTATGTTTCCCCCAAAAATGTATTGTACTCGACCTGCTTACAAACGTAGTGGCGCATGGGCGTAAACCTCTTATGGCTGGTATGCATGATCAAGCTGAAGAAAAGTTTCTTAATCTGTTACATGACCTAAACATACCCCGTAGATTTGTAGGGCATGAGAAAACGATGAGACAGATATATAATGGTGCAGAAAAAGATGTTAGCGCCAGTGAGTACACGCCTACGCCTGTGAGCAAAATAATATGTTGAAAGAGTTTTCTAGTAGGCAACAGGAAGAAAAATGGGCATTCAATTCCGGTGTGGGTAAATTTAGATACGTCATGAATGATGCTAAATTGGCGAAAGTATATTTTGATCCGAAAGATTGCGCGTCTTTTGGTGGGAAAGAAAAGCAATATAATGCGTTCAAAGGTAAAATACCTCACAACTACATCGACAAATGGTTAAAACACCAAGAAGTATATACCCTACACAGGCCACGGAGAACAAAGTTTGACAGGCGAAAAATAAGAGTTTCATCCGTCGATGAACTATGGCAGGCAGATCTACGATCGATGGGCATGCTGGCGAAAGAGAACGACAACGTGTTATATTTGCTATGCGTAGTTGATGCCCTTTCAAAATATGCATTGGTGGAATGCCTGTTCAGTAAAACGTCGTCAGCAGTCAAGAAAGGGTTAGAAACAATATTGGGGCATACTGAGCGTTGCCCACGTGCTGTTCAAACAGACAAAGGGGGCAAGTTCGTAAACCATGTAATGAAAAACTATTTGAAAGATAATGGAATACATTTCTACACTTCCCAAAATGAAACGAAAGCGGCACTGGTAGAGCGTTTTCAACGCACACTGAAGGGTCGAATATACAGATACATGACGCATAAAAATACACAAAAGTATATCGGTGTATTACCTAGTTTTGTCACGGCATACAATAACACCAAACATTCCAGTACGCGCATGGCTCCTTCCGAAGTCGACCGTAGTACTGAGTTAATCGTGTGGAGAAATATATATGGAAAGAAGATGAAGAAACGTTCCAAATCTAAAAACAGCCATACTCTAGGCGACCATGTTAGTATATCACAAGCAAAAATGCCATTTGAAAAAGCATATCGCGGGCAATGGAGTCGCGAATTGTTTAAGGTATGCGAGGTACTTACAGACAAATATCCATACTTAGATAAATTAGAAGACTATGGAGGCAACCCGATTATTGGTACTTTTTATTGTGATGAGATACAGCAAGTGATAGAAGAAAATGATAACGAGTACGCCATCGAAAAAATACTTAAAAGTAGAAAAAATGAAAAGGGACAATGCGAGTATCTGGTAAAGTGGCTCGGTTACCCAGCTAAGTTTAACACGTGGGTTAATGAACTAAGTACTATACATCATTAACATGGATGAATATATGGAGAGAAGATCGGATCAGAGCATGTGGCGAATGATGGGTTCGCGGGTACCGAAAGAAGAAATAGTATACCTAGCTCAAATTGTAATAATTTATATCATCATCATTACATGTATCATGAATCTGAGTATACAAAATGGGCAATCAGGCATATGGATATCGCTTTTTAGTGGATGGCTAAGGTATATATTGCCTAGTCCGCGCATAAAGACGTCCATACATCATTCAACTCAGAATGAATGAGGATCAGTTTTACATAACGCTTCCAAGCAATAGTAGTACCCAGTTCTTTCCAGACAATAAGATATCAGAGTTTCGAACACGTCTGCAAACTCCATTAACATTAGATGGTGAATGGGAAGTGGGCCTCTCGAGTGTGTTATATCCGAGGAGTTGGCTTACTATTGCGGAGGAAAGTTTTGTCCAAATATATGCATTTACTAAGAAGAAGATAAAGAAGAGGAAGAAAGGTAGTGATGTGACAGAAGAAATTAGCAAAGATGTCGCCAGTGCGTCAGAAATAGAAAAGACAAACGATTTTCGGCTAGTTTTAAAAGATGGTTTCTGTAATCTACATCCTGCCGATGGGGGAAAACGGTCACGAAATGATCGGGGAAAGATGTGCAAAATGATCAAACAAATAATGTCGGTAAAAAAACGTGCACGTAGAAGTGACCATTATTATTATGTGCAAACAGAAGCTCCATTTATCAATGTGCCGAAAGGGTACTATGCCATAAAATATATGGTAGACTATCTAAATGGACAGATAGAGAGCAAGACAAGATTTAGAACCAAAAAAAAAATTTCAATTTTTACTTGCATCGCATGAATCTAGTTTCTCTCACAGTTAAAGATAATTACGCTATACGCTTAGGTGAGTAGAAAATTTAATCGGATTCGAAG
This sequence comes from Chaetoderma sp. LZ-2023a, assembly GCA_034401795.1. NCBI lineage: Eukaryota > Metazoa > Mollusca > Caudofoveata > Chaetodermatida > Chaetodermatidae > Chaetoderma > Chaetoderma sp. LZ-2023a. Next base: position 134,645,076 of record CM067374.1, read on the forward strand.
GAGGAAAAATACATATGGGACATATAGACTTTATAGAATCATTTTGTTCAAATCGTGAGGGTGGTCCTTCGACCGCATATATATATATACTGTGACAAAATCTCACACAGCATGGTAGGCGATACCTCCACACCGCTACTCAGAGTGATACCCGTTTCTAGTACAGATGGAGGAAAAGATATATGTCAGTGGACGTTTCCTGATATTCAATACCATACTGTGTCAAAGAACTACATCGATACTATTGGAATACTTATAACGGATAGAACTGGTGCCAATGTCCCATTCAAGGACGGACCATCACCGAGTGTACTCTGTTTGCATTTCAGACGACGACGACAACGATAATGAGAGGGATGATGAGAGGGTCGATGAGAGGAAGAATGAACACTCCCTGGCTGGCGCATTACTATGTGAGTCAAGCGGGTCATGGACGTATTCCAGTTTTTGTAGGCGCACGATACCAATCAGGACATGGACTCAGTAATATCTTAGGTGGACTATTACGTTCAGCAATACCTTTCGCAAAAATTGTGGCTAAATCTGTAGGTAAACAAGCTCTTAGTGCTGGAATCGGACTAGCTGAGGACCTAATGGCTGGAAAAAATGTTAAAACAGCATTAAAATCGAGAGCATGTGGTGTTGCCAGGTCTTTGATACCGGAAGCTGTAACAGCAGTGTAAGGTGGTTTAAGACCACTTCAACCTAAACGTAAAAAGAGGAATAATGCAGGTAATGCTCAGTCAATGCGTGCGATACAGAAGAGGAAGGGTCACAATAGACGGCAGAGAAAATAAGCTGATATCTTTAATTAACAAACAAACAACATGGAACTTAATCAGATCTGCGAGTGCTCGAAGAGTGAATTAGACATTTTTCAGATGCGTCCCATAGTGATGACATTGGAGTCTGCAAAATAGGAACAGTTTCAGCCTGTATCTAGTTTATCTGATAGTGGACCGATCAAGTTTTACGTCAGTGGGTCTGCCGATAGATATTTAGATCTTACACAATCTTATCTTTCGATTAAAGTTAAGCTAGTAAAGCTAGATCGAAATGGTGATGAGAAGACACTCGAGGCAAATGACCTGATAGCACTTGTGAATAATCTTTTGCATATGATGTTCTCACAAGCGGATGTTTTTTTGAATGGAAAGCGTGTCAGTGACTCGAACGAAAATTATGCTTTCCGCTCGTACATCGAGACGTTACTAAATTATGGCAGCGATGCTGCATCCTCGCATCTACAACTTGCCAGATGGAAAATAGACGATGCCGGCGAATTTGATAATATCGCCGATACTTACTTAGGATTTCAAGCACGTAGAAGAATGATGGCGCAGAGTAAACTGGTGCAATTAATAGACCGCATACACAGCGATATGTTTCTGCAGGACCGATTCCTGCTCGGTTCCGTTGATTTAAGAGTATGCCTACAGAGGGGTAAAGATGCGTTCGCCATTATGGCCGCAGAAGGAGTGAGGCCTAAATTGAAAATAATGTCGGCTAACTTATTTGTACACAAAGTTATCCTATCAGCAGATCTGCTAGTGGCACACGCCTTTACTCTGAGACAGACAGGCGTGAAATATCCTATTCGCAGGGTAGTGTGTAAGACTTTTACAGCACCTAGCGGTGTTATGAGCATCGATAGAGATAATATATTTATTGGTCAGCTACCTACTAGAGTATTATTCGCTTTTGTACCTAATGATGCCTATAATGGTGTGGTACATAAAAATCCGTTCAAGTTTGATAACAATAACACTACCTACGCTATGTTATATAAATGGAGAAGAGTTTACAACATCGCCAATACGACCTTTGTTTAGCGACGACATTTACTCGGACGCTTATTTCTCACTATTCAGCGGTACTGGGGCGTTATTCAAAGACCGTGGCTACCTGATAAATAAGACGCAGTTCAGACATGGAACCACATTTTACGCATGGGATTTTATGCCAGATCTAGCTGATTCAGAGCATCGCTACCCTACCCGCACTGGTTCATTAAGAGTGGTCTTCCATTTTTCTCACGCACTTTCCACTACGATCAATGTAATTTGCTATGCTGAATTTGATAATACGATAGAAATTGGATCAGACTTTAACGTATTGAAACAAGACTGGATTTGTTATTAGAAATTCACTAATCTGGTTGACAATTGTGCTATCAATGGTGCTGAAAGTCGTTGATGTTTAGGGCAGCAACGGCTTCCAGTCTTAATGGTTTCAAATATGTTAGCGTAATTGCCACTTGTACAAATTTAAAGAGTGCATTTTGGCTGTTGTGAATTGAATAATTATCGAAAAAAATTGCCTAAATTTTATGCTGAACTGTAGATCATAATAATAGCGCTAATCAGGTACAGTCAACGTTATGCCATGTTCAAAGTTATTCAACTTTAAGCCATATTCTGAAGCCACTCTATTTGCCTTAAAGCAGGCCATTTTGCCGTTTCAATGATGATACGATGTTGCTGCCATTATTTCATAAATTATTAGTAATAATTTAGCAACATATGGGCATCATGTAATTGTTGTATGATCATTCAGCAACATGGGGTATTTGGGCGTATTGAGCGTATGGTTAAATCTTCTATGATTGAATAATTCCTCACGCGATCACGATGACAGTATAGGGGCCTAACGCTTTTATGCCCAATTCACAGTTAATTGAAATTTGGTCATCAAATCCGTGAAGTAAGCGGTAGTTTGTAAGAATTTGATTGCTGAATTACGTTGCTGAAAGTGTATGCGCTTATGACATTTAAAGGGAAACACCAGACCCTCTATACTACTGTGTATAAAATGAATCTACAGACCGTAGCGTTTTCAAAAATATAATTGGCAGCTATGTGCTCAAATTAGAAATATATATCTTCGTTATTTAAATATGTGATATATTAGTCAAATTTCTATTCCCTGATGAGGCGTCTGACGTCATAAGTTGAACGTTTTTCTCGCTGTCATCCAACGCTATCGCAATAAAATTGTGAATCGCGTTTTTATAAGGGGCTTCTCTTCAGCGGTTTTACAAATATATAAACTATATTTGCGGAGATGTTGAAGAATATATAATAATAGTCCTTTGTCTGCTTTCTCTGATGGTGCCGATTTTGACATCAAGTTTTGATCTTGAACTAAATGAATGACGCGATAGTATAGGCATATCAATATAATTGCCACTTTTGAATCAACATTCTCACTGGGACTACGGCAGGTATTGTTATTAACGTTTCATCTATTAATATGAGAGGTTAAAAAGTTTGTACATACATGCAGTCCATCTTTAGGTATTTATGCTTTCATACTTGCCTCAAAACTTCCTGAGATATTGTAATTTTCATGCAATTGGCAGGTATGTTCATAGAAAATGGCCATCTCAAGATTCGGCAACTAATGTATGAAAATAACAAATATATTTCATAAATTTGCGATAGCGCGATAAACATCTTAATCTCTTCAATCTGTACATATATAAATGATGTTGATAGCATTATCACTGATAGAGATATCACCTTCCAAATGCATGTACTCCTGTCTTCAGAGTGCTGTTATCATGGTACTTGTCGGGTGGGATTCAACCCATGACGTCATAGGTTTAATTAACTCGCAGAAAATTATAGTAACATACCATTATTTAACACCATTTTAATCGGATTTATATATAAATGTCGGAGGAAAGTTTTACACAGTAGCTTAAACATGGGCTCTACGACAGAACTGCGTGTTTTACGCAAACTATGCTGACCCTTCTTGTGTTCCCCTTTAAAGATCATTTTTCCCGTTTATTGATTTTTGAAATCCTCTGGGCTGGTGATCTTGGATTTTGGGAATGAGCGGGTCTGTCTTTAAAATACGAGCCGGGTATTCTGCTTTACATAAGATGTACGCTAATCCACTTTTCCAATCACGACAGCGTTTTTAGTTATTCTTCAATATTTCATGTTCCCGTGTTTCTTTTGATAGTCAATGTTTCAGAATATGGTTGCTCTTTCCCATAGCAACATCAAACAGCAACATTGTATAGAGGAATTTATGGCCATTTCCTTTGGGCGATGTGACAAATTATGCATTTTGTAAATGTTGCAATGTATTAGAATCTGCATTCCTGTCAATTTAGCGTTGTCAGATTTTCCACATGCATAATCCTATTAGCATATTACAGTCCGGTGCATTTGCACTCCGTACCAATGCCTAATCTATTGTTATGTTAATGTTTAAACGAGTGGGTCATCACAATGGTGATGTTTAAACCAGCAATCTTTTGATATGGTAATCTGACAACCTAATCACCAATTGTTATGTTAAAAATGAGCACTTTTTGCCAAGGATTTTCTACATGGGCGTCTGAATTTTGGTGCATGCAACACTTTTTGGGTATAAATTCCCGGTAAGAATTGGACTCTGGGTCCGACCTTGAATTGCCCTAGCTGTTGTAGGGCGCTGAACTCAGCGTGGTCTCTTAGTTGTTGTGCTAGTCCGAATTTCTGTCAGTTTGCTTAATACTTAGGTTTCTAATACGCGAGTATGTTGTTCAGATAAAGTGTACATTGAGATATAATGTAGCTGTGATTTGAGTAGTGTAGTATTCCGCATTGGGCTCCATGAGGGATCTTTAATTTTGCTGTTAGCATGTAATGATTCTTAATTCGAGTGCTCGCGTACTATATCATTTTTGGTTTATGGTTAGAAACTGGCAGCAATGAGAACCGGCATTTCAACCCATTGACGACTTAATAAGCCACCGTGGCTTACTTCTAAAGAACAGGAGCTGATGTAAGTGTATAGTGTAGGTCTTAGGGCTTAGTTAATAATAGTCCCACTATCTATTAACCACTTACCTGATTAAATTCTAGAGTTCCTGTTTTTCTTAAAAATTAAGGAGATGTCCTCCAGTAGTTGATATTATTCTGACTTCTGGATTTCTGAAACTACCCAATTCCCCAAATTGTCTGTCCAGGTGACTATGATATTAGGTAAATCCAGTGCACTTCATGTTTGAGATCCCATAGTGGTAATAGTTGCTATTTCATATCACATATCATTCCTCTCACCTACCCCTAGCAACCACTGTCGATACTTGTACAATTTCTGATTTACTGTCTTGACAATGTGTAAAACTTGTTTCAAAGCCAGAAAATCATGAAATTGTAAACATAGCTTCGCCAGAACCAAATAAAACTGCTAGTTCTTTTTACAGACGAGAGCAAATTTTCATTAAAATTGATATTTGCCAATTTCTATTTCATATAAGTCGACATTTGACCAGCTAACATTTAACTGTGGCTTTGTACTTGTAACTGTAATTCAGTATAAATGATCAGTTAACATTCAGTTCCCTTAGCAGTTAATAACTTGGGAACCTATTGACATTACAACTGTTTCACGGCTTATATCATTTAATTGAATCTTTGTAACCTTAATTCAGTATAAATGATTAGTTAACATTCAGTTCCCTTAACAGTTAATAACTTGGGAACCTATTGACATTACAACTGTTTCACGGCTTATATCATTTAATTGAATCTTTGTAGCCTTAATTCAGTATAAATGATCAGTTAACATTCAGTTCCCTTAGCAGTTAATAACTCAGGAACCTATTGACATTACAACTGTTTCACAGCTTATATAATTTAATTGAATCTTTGTAACCTTAATTCAGTATAAATGATCAGTTAACATTCAGTTCCCTTAACAGTTAATAACTTGGGAACCTATTGACATTACAACTGTTTCACGGCTTATATCATTTAATTGAATCATTGTAAGTTTAATTAGACACAGATGATTGGATAATTGTCTTAGCAGTTATAATACTTGGGAACTATTCATACTTACAACTGTTTACCATCATAATGGCATCCATTTAATTTTAAGTTATTAAGTTCTGAAATAGGGCTTTTGTCAAACGCATTTCTTCCGTAGCAACAGAGCATACATTATAACAGCTATTGAATTTCATTCACACTTACATTAGGAGTTAATCGTATGACCTGTCCTTAAGCCGTATGTGTTAAACACCGAGCTATACTAGGGTCAGGTCTTTATTAATTGCATTTCTACCGTGTCAGTGAATAATCCAAACTTGTATTTAATTATTCTTTGTGAAAGGAAATTATTAAGCCGCCACTACTGTGAATTGCCACCTCATTTTGGCTTTAATTTCCTGAAGCAATTTATGGCCTGTTCTTAATATTACAGTGTTACTATCACTGATCGTACCTTAAGTTCAGATCATTAACGAGTTAGCAACTCGTTAAATAGTAGTTTTTCTACACTGTTTGGATTCCTAGGATCCATAATACAACTGTGGTAATCCAAGGTAAAATCACTTAATGATTAATTATCTGGCTTTAAGATAGAATCTTGTATTCCATACAGTCTAGAATTGGCATATTGTTAATAGGCAAGATGCTGTCTTAGGCCACATAAATTATCACACATAGGCATTCTGAAATAGACATTGTAGAGTAGATCCAAAATGGTGGAATATTCGCTAACAAACACTGTCCCCAGTGCATTAGAGCACCTTAGTGATGATGCATTTGCGCATCCTATTACACACAACCCATTAGGAATTGAGATGCGACCTCAACACAGCATCTCAGAATCACATGTGACCTTTCAAGATGGAGTCACTATATACGCTAAGGATCACTTTGAAGATGGGTATGACACTGATTACAGCAATGACGGCTGGAGAGTACCAATGAGGAAGATGCAAATTCAAATATTAGTTCTTTGGAAGGTTTCCAAGATAGTCACACTAGTGGAGCTATTTTTCCTTGTGGAAATGTGTCTACCCCTTTGGTTGACACTCTTTCTCAGGTTGCTTCAGGACAGCAGCCGGCCCTCTCTTTTATGGGCACTGCGATGCCGAACCACTGTGAGTCTTCTGGTTATCCAGAGCCTCCTGGTGGTTCCTCTCCCCAGTCTCCTGTAGTGAGCATGAGTGAGTTATACAAGATGAGGGAACGTGTGGATGAGTTAATTAACCAATTGTGTGATAGTCGCGTGGAAAATACGGTTCCGAAGCCAAATCCGGACTTGAATACGAATTTTCGTTTTCATTTACAGGATTGCCCTGTACCGCGCTTTCAAACAGCTGTTACGCGAGAGAAGCAGTCTTTGAATCTGCATTCAGAGAATGGAGAACCAAAGAATGCTTCTCAAATAACGGCTATGCGACCACCACCCGGTTTTTCTCAATTAAATCGACCCCAGGTTCAAACTCTGAACCACCACCAAAACTCGCTACAGTATTAACAGATTATTAACAAATATGTTGAATACATTTGAAATAGAGGATCTATTATTCGGCGACAATAAAACGCGTGAACACTTTCTCGGTGTTTTTCCAATTGACAATGCACCCACACATATTAAATATCTCCCGGCCTCATTAGTAATAAACACGCATCCCAGTAATAAATCCGGACAACATTGGGTGGCAGTTTATTACACTAGAAATGGAAATGCTGAATACTTTTATCCTTATGGAAGACGCCCTTCTGATCGAAGAATGATATCAAATGTACAAAATGGACACCGTGCGCGTGTTTATTATTACAACAATGTACATGTTCAATCAGCCGTGACCACAACTTGCGGATATTATTGTGTATATTTCTTATACCATCGTTCGAGAGGTGTACAAATGAAACACATATTATGGGCTCTAAGAAACAGAGACAAAAATGACGCGATAGTGAAACGTCTGATGCGCAGGATTATGAATAAACAGAAAAAAATGATCATATTTAATGTATAATTATTTATGTACTATGTTTTCTTTTTAACTATCGGGAATAAATATCGCTAATGTTTATCATAAGAAAAAATGCACGTGTCAATAAAAAATACATTTATTTTGTAAAAATATGTTATTATTTCTTCGTGTTCCCTTCTCACCCCTCACCCATCCATCCCCAATTATCGCCATTTTGATACGCTATGATGGATGAATGCCAATAATGGCTAAAAGTTAATGGTACACTAGGCACGCGAGGCGTACCACAATGATCCAAAGATCCGTAATTAATCGTATTCACATCATGACAATGACAAAAATGCGGACATATTTGAATACAGAGAAAACCATATGACGTGCTCTGTAATTGAACTCTGCGTATCAATTCCAGCTTTCTATAATAAAAAACCGTCATTCAAACGTGGTGTAGTAGTAATGTTTTGAAAACCGATGATGTTAATTTTAAGCGGTGGAGAAAAAACATGTGACCGAAATAAGGGTGTGTTAATGATTGTTGCACGTGTATGTGGTGTGAACAAAACAGAAGTTATCGTTTGCATAAATTGAGATAAAAAACATTTACGTTAAAGCAAAATATAAAATAAAGAAATGGGCCTCTTTTTTAAGGGGCCACCATAAAACAAAATTATGTTACATACATACACCCACACACAAACGGGTGCATAAAAAGACACACACACGCACGCACGCACATACGATGCACACGCGAAGGGGACAGGGAACACGGGTGCAAAGGGGAACACGCGTAGCGCCACGTGTGCGTCGTCATGCACGTGTCATGCGCGTGAGTGATGGTCAGTATGTGTGCGTGTTGGTGCATCAGGTGCGTACGTGTGTGGAGAATGTACGTGATAAAAAGTAGGACACCCTTGCGGATGACGGATCTGAACCAGATACCAGCGATACTGACACATTCAACCTCGTATTCCACCACGGGTGAAGCCTTTTGTCGTGGTCACGCGTGGTACATACCAACAACATTATTAGTTCGCGAGGAAGCGGACATAGACAAAATCTAACAGCAGATGCACTTAACACGAATGAAGCGGACATGTTTAATGTTAATATGAGTAATGCGCGAACACATCATAAATATGCATAAGCACTAACGCACCAAAACGTGATATTCTAATAATTGTCCAAGGGAATTAGTGCATATGTCCACTCGGTTAAGAACTACGAAACGATACAATAATGCGATTATGTTATTTATTCAAATACATTCAAGGGAAGTACGCATTCGCAACTACATAGTGAAAGCTCCTAGCGAGTAACCTAGGCGATAATTCAATAGTAATTTCGAATATTTCTAAAAAAAACCCACGTAGAACGAGAAGGGAGGTACTAACAAGGTCTTACATTATTCCTTAACACCTGGCATGTTTGTATCATGATTAAAGATTGATCTCACGGCTATTCACGACGTATGGATAAATTATATGCAACAAAGTACGCTCGACATACAATTCCATAAACACATGTCACCCCCATAAACATAATGACTACATTTTAATCATCGTGCTACCACAAAATCTAAAACGACTGACATTATTGCAAATTGAGATATTAAGTATTTAAAAAACGATTTGGGCATAATGACGGTTAAGCCAATAGTCAAAACGTTTTCAAAATATTCAACAAAAGTTTACTAATAAATTAACTTAAGCAACGAAACAGTCAAATTATTGTCAAAATATACATCAATATCGAGCATTGGCGTAATTCCTCACCCCTCCTCAACCTCATACTCCCTCCTCCTCCTGCTACGACCTCCCTTATCAGACCATCTCTTAAACTCTTTTTTTTTTACATTATCAAACATCATCTCTTATTATTTTTACCTTACATACCACACTACCACGGTAGATAACCATGGAGGGTGGCGCGCCGCCGCTACGTTAAAACGTAAAATACACAACTTTTAACGGTTAACAGTTTCAAAATGCAGAATCTCAAAATAACGTGTGCGGCTGTTCGCCATTGTTCTCTAAATCTCTAAAACGTGTGGGGCTGTACGCCATTGTTCTTTTCGCTGGGCGGCTGTTCTCCATTGTTCTACCCTCTAGGCGGCTGTTCGCCATTGTTCTCGCGAAAAAGAACAATAGCGAACAGATACCCCCATTACTTCTGACTATGTTTCTACAGTTTTGACTTTTATTTATAGCAACACTTCGGGGGAAGCAACACAACCCTTCATGGAAGCACCTCACAGAGCGAGTCATGGCTCAAATACACCTAGGTGTGAGCGGCCATTAAACCAAATCACTAACTACCCGAATAGATTAATACAAAATTGTAATCGTGGAGTTGAAATAGAGGCACGTGTCTCGAATTCAATTTCACAACTTAAATATTTTTATTTAATTTATACATAATGAAATCATCATATGTTAAGATTTAGATCTAGCCATACAATATAAGCCTCTAAAAATATATAAATTTAACAAATTTAATTTCAACCATTCTGGAGTGAACATGTATATTTAAACACCAACAACAGCGCCCATAGATAGCTGCATTCCAAGGTAACACGGTCGAATGATGGCGGGAAATTGGTAAAAAAAAAATATAACAGACAGAAATGTATCTTAGTGGCAAGAGACGCTAAGTGCTGATGCCTGCACAGGGCGTGGCAAAATAGGCATTATCTTATGTAACGGATCGATTAGATCTGACACTCAAGTATCTGAGGCCAAACTTGATGGACCGTTCCAGTTTCAGGTATACCACGCTCATCTCGAGCTAGGCTCCACTACGCTGCGCCAGTGTTGGGCTCGATCGATCCCCGAACGCACTGACTATCAATTTCCAGAAATTTAAACAGGTAAGTTTTTGAATATTTTGAAACTAATTTGTGTGGGTGCCCTTGCTGCATATGGCTTAGTACAGCTTCAATTATGCGTTCGTGACGTACATATCCGCCTCATTCATGACGTAGTTGATTATGACGTCATAATTATGTAGCTCAGTCACAAAAATCACATAAATTGCACCTTAGGAAATACTAAGAATTAGTATATTGTCATCCCCCGAAATCAAACTAGTTTCATAATATTGTGCAGCTTACGTGTATAGTTATCTTGAAATTTAGATTATTGGAATATTCCAGGTCTTAGGAATGGGTCATACTTTCAGTTCTAGGATGTTGCGATTATATTTCAATCCGCGTGTCAGAGAGATGAAGTGAGCAGTTTCCTTTACATGCCTGAACGGCTGCCATTTCAAATCGTCCTGAAACTCACACTGCCCAATGAACGCTTGCTAGTAAAGATCTAATGGACGTTCTCCGTGAGTTGCTCTTGAAACCCAACCGGTATAACATCCCAGTCGGCGACCTAGGTCTAAGCGTTCATTTGCTCATGTGGGTGACGCGTACCTGCATCAGCCAAGGAGCCTGAATCTACCATGTGGGAGCCCGCGTCTGTTTCGCCGGTCATAACGATTACAGTTAAAAATTGAAGCAGATTGTATAACAGACCAGGGCCCATGTTCCCGAATCTCTCGTTATGTTAGCGATATCGTTACACCATGCTACAGCAATGGGTGTAACGATATCGCTAGCTAACGATAGCTTCAGGAACATGGCCCAGGACCCATATTCCCGAAGCTATCATTAGCTAGCGATATCGTTACACTCAATGCTTTAGTATGGTGTAACGATATCGCTAGCATAACGAGAACTTCGGGAACATGGGCCCAGTGTTACCACATAGGGCTAAAAGGTCTCAAACTGATTCCGTTCACACATGCGGCGGCGGACGTGTACTAACGAATATGTTTAGCGTTAGTTCAGCACTTCATACATCTTCAAGCGGCCACACTTCGCTATCACGTGACCGATGTGAATGTCAGATGGAACCACACCTTGGAGAACGAGGATGTGAACGTGGTCACGAGACATCCGTGTCGTATTGCATCATATAGTCCATGTCAACTGCAAGGTTTCTAAGAGATGTCTGTCAAAAACGAAAACTGGCTCTTTTTAAGTTGTGGTTGGACACCTTTGACCTTTAACCCCAAATTGAACAGACATCATGGTGACTCCGATAGTAGCAACATAACCATGCATGGTGGTGAGTAGATAAAACGCTTGGGAGTAATCCCGACTCAAATATCCATATGATAGTGCAAATTCTCATACATTTGCTATGTGACGTTTTGGGGGGACGGAACGTGTTACATTGGCAGGGTACAATCAGATGGAAACTCTTGGAATAACCCCTATCCAGACATTATCCATATACGTTTCAATTAATGGTATCTTTTCGAGAAACGCCATCATTTTAGGATGCATATTCAGCGTTAACCCTTTAACCCTCATATCAGCCAAAAACGGCTCCTGCTTTGGTCTTGAGAAATGTCGATTTGCAAACCAAGAGATTATTTTTTGAAAATTTACAACTAGAATGACTGGCTCGATAACAGAGCCAGTCATTCCAGTGGTAAAATTTCAAAAATACTCTTCTCTTGGTCTGCAAATCGACATTTTCTTTGAGAAAATTGGAATTTTCTTGAACAAATTTAAGACTTAAAGGGTCAGAAATTAGCAAGTCCCTGTATAGCGCTCATTTGCATATGAATGCAGCCACTGGAAGGCGATACCTTTCACAGCCAAGGTTGAACCCTCTGGACTCACTGTGATCACGTCATCTCCTACGGTAAGAGTGTTTAAATAATTAATAATTTAGTTTAAATATTCCAATAAATAATTTGAGTATTTTGAACAACCTCCAGTCAAATTCATTTCAAAATATTCAGTTGTACTTCTTAACACTATATGAGCGGATCATTACTTAAACATTTATTACCTGTGAATTTATTTATAGAATACTTTAAATGTTAGATTTTGATGACACACATTTGTGCATTCTGCAAATAAAAAGAAATTAGTTTGACTTTTGCTATTCGAAGAATTCCACAATGGCGTGATTCGAAGGAATACACCAATTCCGGATCACATCATTTACGTGGCAGTTTGACCAGTATAGAAGAATATTGTAAGAGTTTAAACCAGGCCTATTGTCACGTTTGGACCATACCAAAACAAGAATGTGAAACACACCAATGACATACAAACATGTCCTGTCTATAGAAGCATTTTCGGCATACACATTTATGATCCTGAACTGCTGTTCCCTCTCACTATATTTAAAATAATATTATGAACACGAGCAACAGCGCCCATAGAAATTAGTTTCAAAATATTCAACGGAATGTTTACTGAATTGTAAATTCATCAACGGCATGCAATTCGTACACCTGCTGGACTTGTTCATGACAGAACTAGATACGACAACATGATTGTGACGCCATCATACATGTGATGTAATTAATTATCACAGCATATACTTGAGTCATAGATCGGATACTTATATTAAAAAATCTAATCCCAAACTAAGCGCAGATATTGACCTTCATACACGCATGTGTTGTCATTCTATACATCACGTAGTAGAGTATGACGTCATATGATGGGTGGATGCTCCGGAAAGGTGAATTATGAAGCAACATGGACAACGTCATACACAGGTCATGCATGAACAATCGTAGGCACACGCACAGCACATCATGTATATGCTACTATGCTTAAAGGAAAGCTCGCCTAACTTATACTAATCATTCAAACGATATGATTTGCCACCCATCCATATAATCCAGGATAACGATAATCCATATTTGACATTTTAGCTTTGTATTGTGTCGTAGATGTTCTCCAGCTTAAGGCATTTGATGGAGGATTTTCTGAGCAAGCATCAAAGGTTACTACGCGGCATCAAAGAGTGTCGACTTCAAACACATGTTAATTGTACGATCAATAAATTCCGAGTCTGCTGCTCGAAGAAAGGTACTGATACACTTTGAAACAACTGTGTGACGGTTCTATAAGTCAAGGCGTAGCAATTATTCATTTGGATATATAAAAATGTGTAGAATTATAATTTATCATCAAATCCGCCCATTCATCGGTAAACAGTGCTCCCTGTCAGTACAGCAGAAACCAGGTGCAGTCAAGCGTGACTGGGACAGTCTATACTATTTGTGAACAACAGCTGAATGCATAATAGCCTCATAATCACCAGTGCCCAGCGTGTTAGGAATATCATGTTTGTGGACATTTTTTAATTCATGAACTTTTCATAATATTGCCTATATACAGTGCAGCTCAAAACTCAGAAGTCAGACAAAGGGTATCAAAAAACGTAAACAGAAACATGTAAGTAAGAAATCGTCTGCTGGGTATTTTAGGCATAATTCGATTGAAGGGCAGTTGCTGCCTTTGGCGGCAAGGTCTTCCGGTCCGATTGGGGTCAAAATATTCGACAGTACGTTTTATTCTGTTTTGTCAGCACGTACGATTACTTCTGTGATGTACTCTAATAGAAATTGATTTTTAAGCCGGCTAAGCCGGTTTCATTCTTAAGTGACACAAACATGTTCCACGTGATTGTGACATGAGGCCTGTTGACTATTTTGAAAATCATTTGACAGAAAGCTGCTGCTGGCTATGGCATAACAACTTTCATCCCGGTTGTTTTTAAAATAATCATCACGTTTTATTTTTATTTCAGTAAACATGTTATCACCATGTATAGAGAATGAACTCGGTAATAATCTGTATTTAATTTTAATTCATGTATCGAGTAATAGCAAATTTTTAGAATTGTTCTTTAGAAATTGTTTTTGACACCCTTTGAATATTTAGAACTTGTTTTATGTGTGTTTGCCTAGATACAGCTAGTTATAAAATGAACAAATATGTGGAGAATGACAGATAGAACGAGAGAGAACGCGTGAGAAAGACTGAGTGAGAGAAACAGGCATAGCTAGAGATAGAGAGAAAGAGTTAAAGATAGATTTTGCAGCTGCCGGTGTGTGTTGGGGGTGGGGGTGGGTGCGGCGGTGGGGCGCGTGGCTCCGTTGATTGCCGCTGGTGCTGCTGCCAGCCTCGGGGTTGTGGAACGGTCGTTGCGCATCTCCGGTGTCCACAAAAATCGACCTCCAGGGCCGGTGGATCGATTACGTTCCAGTGGGCTCGTACAGCCATTGCTGCGAACATTAAACACTACCATATCTTCCCAGTTGTTTGTGTCTCCGGTGTGCCTAACCGACATTTCCAAGGTGGAAAGAACGGTGCTAGCACAACTTACTTACTTGATTAGGGTGACAAACAATTTTTGTACGGCTGTCACTTATGAACGGTGTATATAAAAACTGAAAAAGGGGTGTGTTAATTGTGTGTCTCCCATGTAGACCGTATCGAGAAAGGTACCCCCATGGGGGCGGTAGTGGGGACGGTCCGAGTAGGGCACCGCCAGTTGGTTTAATATAAAAAACATCTGCCTCAGGCCGGCCAAAAACTATTGGTCTGCGAGAGGACGGTGCCTCATGCGGGCCTCTCACAGGAAATGCCCACCACACCGTGGCGGAGAAAGCGAGATGATAGGAGAGAGAGAAAGAGAAGTTCAACATGGATATGCAGGGCAACAAGTAACGGTGCTCTTAACAGGAAAGAGAGAGAGAGAGAGAGAGAGAGAGAGAGAGAGAGAGAGAGAGAGGGAGGGAGGGAGGGAGGGAGGGAGAGAGAGAGAGAGAGACGTCCGACAATAAGCCTGCATGGCAGTAATGGAAAACACATATCAAACGGTACCAATAATGACTGAATCTTTATGGTTTGTTTGGGAGGAGATTTACGACGGTGCAGTACCGAGAGTGGCTTTAAGACCGCCTTTTATATTCGGTGAGTGGCTGCGCCAGTCGGCTCAGCTAATCAGGGGGCGTGCTATATGGGAGACGCGGTAGCTCAAGCAATCGTGCCTAGCTCTCTCGTTCAGGCACACGCTCGGGCGATGCGTACGCTTAGTCGAAGCTCCAAAAGAGTCCGTTTTAATTTTGCCATATCTTCGCCAGATCTGAATCGATTCAATTACTGCGCAGTGTGTTAAATTCCTCATTCAATTCTGACATTAATAAATACAAAATCTTTGAGGACGGTCCCATCTTACGGAATTACAATAATATGAGCAAGTATATACATAAGTTGCCAGTCTCCAACGGCTAACGCGTCAATGTTTGTTTACCTCTCATGGCCGCGCATGCGCGTAGGAAGATCTCATGTCTCTATTTTTGTTCTGCTGGAATGGCCGTTTATGCGCGGGGCGATATATGGCCAGTGGAGGGGTGAGCAGGGATCGCCCCAGGCCAAGTCTATTCAGGAAACTGTACTGAGCGATCGCTCACTGCGTTGGGTTGAGAGCAATACATTCCATATGCTCAAACTACGCGGAATCAACTCAACTAAGCGTGGGTGTCGAGCAGGCATTCGATCGAAAATAACCACTGCCAGATCAACAACTAAATCACATAGTAAACCGAACACACATGTCCGTCAACAGTATTCTCCAGTATTAAATGTATGCCTATGGAATGCACAGTCGTGCAGAAATAAATGCACTGAGGTTGTCGATACGATTATGGACGAGAACATTGACATTTTTATTGTGACTGAGTCGTGGCTACAGCAATGTGGTGACGAATCCAAAATTTCGAGCATCACTCCGGATGGATATGTGTTGAAACATAAGCCTAGATCATCCCGTGGCGGCGGCATCGCTGTCATTTATAGAGACTATCTACCAATCAGACTGGGTGAGAGTTCCATTCCGGAGTTCCAATCAATCGAGTCGCTCGAATTTCTGTTGACGCATGGCCCGACATCTGTTCGTTTCATATGCCTATATAGACCACCACCATCTAAGAGAAATAAACTGAAAAACTCAATGTTCCATGAAGACTTCTCCAGTTTAATGGATCATCTTAGTGTCAGTAATAATAAACTGGTCATACTAGGCGACATAAATGTACATTACGATATGAAGGACCATGGTGACACTAAGAAGATGATGAACCTCTTAACAGCTCACAATTGCCATCAACATGTCAATGAAACAACGCACACGAATGGTCACATCCTCGACTGGGTAATCACTCGCGACTCTGACAATTGTGTCAAGAATGTCATGGTGAAAGACTTGCAAATGTCCGATCATCATCTGATATTAATTAGCCTGAATGTTAACAAACCGCCATCTCCTGTGGTGTCAGTGCTATGCAGAAATATTAACAAAATGGATAAAGCAGCCTTTCGCGATGATATCATACAGTCTAGCCTAAAACAATCGCCACCGTCGAATTGTGAAACGCTGGCAAATCTGTATAACACTGAGCTGTCAGAACTCCTTAATAAGCATGCCCCTGCAAAACTAAAGTCAATTCCGCAGAGACCGGAGTCATTGTGGCTCTTTACACCTGAGATTAGCAAAGCAAAAGCTACGAGACGACAAGCGGAGCGAAGTTGGAGAAAGTCAAAATTGGAAATACATCGACAAATTTACAAGGCCGCGAGAAATTCGGTTACCATGGCAATTGATGATGCGAAGCGATCATTCTTCACCGATAAAATTCAGAGTACGTCATCCGAACCTAAGGCTCTGTACAATATAATGTCCAAGCTAATGGGCAAAAACAGCAGTCCCACGCTTCCAAATATTGACGACCGAGACCTCATGGCCAACTCATTTTCTGAATATTTCCATGATAAGATAAGGGCGATTCGCAATCAGCTAAATGATTTACAGGATACAGATCAGCCACCGCCCAACATACCCACAGCCTGTCATGATCATCTGAACCAGCTTCATCTTTTCTGTGAAGACGAGATTCTATCATTGCTGAAAGACTTAAAACCTACCTACTGTGCATTAGATCCGATTCCAACTAAGCTCATATATGAACATATTGATATTTTCGTTTCAATCATCACTGCTATCGTCAATTCTAGCCTTACATCCGGTATTATGCCTAAGCCCTTTAAGACTGCTCTGATTAACCCGCTGATTAAAAAATCGGGCCTTGATCAGGACACTTAAAAAAATTATCGGCCTGTGTCTAATTTACCTTTTATATCCAAGGTTGTTGAAAAGGCAGTCAGTAAGAGATTGGCAAATCACATGCATTGTAATGGTCTGTACGAACCATTTCAGTCCGCCTATCGTCAAGGACATAGTACTGAAACAGCTCTTCTTAGAGTTCTAAATGACCTTCGCTGTGGTGTGGATGAAGGAAACGTATCACTCTTGCTTTTGCTCGATTTAAGCGCCGCGTTCGACACCATTGACCACCTAAAGCTGTTGACACGACTAAAAGTTGAGTTTGGCATAACTGACAGTGCGTGGAACTGGTTCCAATCTTATTTATCACAAAGATTCCAGTCCGTTTACATTAATGGTACGCAATCTGCGCCCATTGAACTTACATGCGGTGTCCCTCAAGGTTCGATATTGGGACCGGTTCTATTTACGCTCTACACCAAACAGCTAGGATCCGTTATCGATTCTCATAGTTTGTGTCACCATTTTTACGCGGATGACACGCAGCTCATTAATACATTTCCTCCTCCAGCGGCATCTGCATCTCTAGCAACCAAACAGCTAACAGATTGTTCTGCGGACATAAAAGCATGGATGACAACCAACATGCTAAAGCTGAACGAAGAAAAGACTGAATGTATGTTGGTGGGTCCATCTATCAGACGAGACAAAACAGAACTAAGTAGTCTAGTCATTGGTACAAATATAATTCCGATCTCCAACACGGTTAAAGACCTCGGCGTGATACTGGATAGCGAGTTGTGCATGGATAAACATATAAACTATCTGCGCAGAGTGTGCTTTTTGCAGCTGCGGAACATTGCACACATCAGGAATTATCTTACCACAGAGGCTACCACAAAATTAGTGATCATGACGGTAATGTCTAGGTTGGACTACTGCAATAGTCTCTGTATTGGTATGGCAAAAGAAAACATCCACAAGCTCCAAACTATTCAGAATACAGCAGCACGAATAATCTCACGCCAGGCAAAAGATGCACACATCACTCCGATTCTCCATAAGCTTCACTGGTTGCCAATTGCTCAACGTATCCAATTTAAAATCCTCTGTCTAGCTTACCAGTGTGTCTCAGGAACTGCACCTACATACCTTTCTGCATTAGTCGAGCCATACCAACCAACCCGGTCACTTAGATCCCTAAACAAGCAAATGCTCAAAATCCCAAAATACAAAATGAATTCATACGGCTTTAGAACATTTTCTTTCTCGGCCGCCACTGAATGGAACAACCTCCCTATTCATCTAAAATTGTCAAAAAATCTTACAACATTCAAATCAAATCTTAAAACTCATCTCTTTAAACAAGCGTACCAGAATTTAAATTAATGTTTATATTATCATTTCATTGTCTTGCGCTACGAGCATGCTTGCGTGGAGTTTGGCGCGTTATAAATTCACTTATTATTATTATTATTATTATTATTATTATTAAAGTATCTTCGCCTGTCCTCTCATCCTGAAGCGAAGCAGTGCTATTTCCACCCAGCTAATCCCCCGTGTTCTCATATAGGGGGGAAATAGCCCGTTACAACTGTTCAACATGTAGCCGGGTTTTCTCTGAATTAGTTCATGATAAGGGTTTGCAACCTACGACCCTTGTTGTCGTACATTTTCCCAGAGGTCGGTTATAGCGAGCTTTACGTCAGCAGGCTGTGAGCGGAATAGTACGCCTAGTGATTTGATGAAAGGAATGAGGAATATTCGCCCACAAAAGCCATTGCAACTTCCTACATTGAGTTTTTCACCATGTCTGCATGTGCTGGAGAAATCCGTTTTGAAACTAATTTTACTGGGTGATGTTGCTGCTTGACAGCAACAGCGCCCATTTAAATTACTTTCAAAATATTCAACAGACGTAATTAATTAGACGGTAACCTTGCATGTGATGTAGTTGAATATGACGTCATATGATTGTCTGAGAAACTGGATTCATCAATTATATGCTATCACAGTTCAAATACGTCAATAGTTAGCTGACGTCATAAACATAATGATGTATAGCTCCGTCATGAATATCCCAAATTCCATCTTGAAGTCTAGGAATTATATTCTTTGATGGATTACGATTTCATAAACATTCAATAGGCAGCAACAGATTCCAGTCAAATTAGTCTCAAAATATTGTAAAACTTGCTTGTATAATTATTTTGAAATTTGGATTCTGGGAATTCATGATTCAATCGATTCCAACACCTGTCAAAACTGAGAAGATTTTAGCCATAAATGGGCGTGGCATAGCTATAAATGGGCGTGGCATAGCTATAGATGGGCGTGATATAGCTATAAATTGGATTCACTATTCTTCTATATTACACTCTCACGAGACACATGTTTTCCCCGGCAGCTAACCAGCACACTGAGGATGCTATTCCGTCGGGGTGCATCTCGCTACTCTCAGGATGTAACGATAAAACCATTTGTCACTTAGACATCGACTAGTGTTCCTTGATGAAGTGGCAAGTATGGCCCTTTCTATATTGAAGAATCAGCAGGAAGTTTATTTTCCCAAAAGGTTCGTCCCGATCCCATCAAAACTCGTATTAAGGACAATTAGTTACGTCTCATGGATGTAGACATTTTTGGATCGATGAAGAAGTGACAGAGATGTTTAAAAAAACGCTCACATAATTTCTACATCCCGAAGAGGTAATAGAGAAATCCAAGTTTTCGTTCAATCATATGACGGCATAATCAACAACGTCACACGTGGCTGACGTCAGAATACATTGCGTCATGAATGACTTAATTATGTTCATCATAAACGCCAATAGTCTATCAATTGCATGTTTTTATTATTTAATAAACATTATATTGAACATTTTGAAACTGATTTGACTTGGAGCTGTCAACAGCCCCAACTCAAATTAGTTTCCGAATATTCAACAGCTTACCTGTATATTTTTCTGGAAATTGAGATTCAGGAAGTCCAGAGATCGATCGATCCCAACCCTGGAAAAGTGTGGGAGGAGCTTAGCTAGAGATGGGTGTGGCATAGTCAAAATGGGATTCCTTCATTACTTTTCCTTGTTACAGATGGAACTTGTTTGTGGAATGGCTATATTCATAGATATGTTCTTTTGGATGGAGCAGGGCCCATGTTCTCGAACATATCGTTGGGATAGCAGCATCGTTACACTCATATTAGAGTAACGATAACGCTATCCTAACGATAGCTTCGGGAACGTGAGCCCAGGTCTGCAGTGATGCCGAAATGATAATCATCAGAATCGAGATCGGAATGTGCACTGGGTGCAGGGAAACCATCATTTGTATTACTTAGCAACATTTTCAGCTCACCTGGTCTGAATGGCCAAGTGAGCTTAGGCCGTGACTACCGTTCATCGACCATCTGTCAATTTATCCGTCCATCATATGTTGTATGACGTCCAGTATCCGGCATCCAGTGGCCGGTGTCCTGCATCCGGCCATCTCATTTTCTTTAAACGATTTCTTCTCATGAACCACTGAGCCAATTTCAATTATATGTGCCAGGAAGCATTCATAGGACATAGGAATCCAAGTTCGTTCAAACGATGCTGATGGGCCAATTTGGATTTTGGTCGATTTTTATAAATGTTTAAAAAAAATCTTTTTCTCCGAAACCGCTCGAGGGATCGATTTAAAACTTGTGTAGATTCTTCTAGGGCAAAAGCAAACCAAAGTTTGTTAAAGGAATCTCGATTGGCCAAATGCCTCGACGGCCATTATGATTAGAGAATAAGGAACATTACAATTATTGAAGGAATGTTGATATTTAAAAACATGGCTTCCGTGACCCAATCAATACATAGCGTTGGTGGCCATATTGAGCTTTGTGATATTCTTAGAAATAGGTTTTAAAATCTTTTCCGAATCCGAAGTTCAAGAAACATCAAATGCAAATCCTAAACCAGGTTTAATCAAGAGAACACGATTGGCGGTCATCTTGGATGACCTAGTTTTAGCAAAACCACCTCCAGAACTTCTGAATGGAATGGGCCAAAACTTGGGAAATAATATTTGGGACTAAGCCCCCATTAAAGTTGTTCACGGGAAGTTGATACATAAAATGGCTGGCGTGGATCAATCAAATTAGAAATATTCCAGGTGAGAGATATAGGCTCTTTGGGTCTCTTGTTAATATAAAGGCTGATTTTCGAATAGATTAAGCAAAGGGTTGGTAGTACGGCATAGGTTTCACGATATTTTCAGATGATTTGACCAATAAACTTATGCTTTCAACTCGTTAACCAAGGTTGTACATGTCAGAAAGGGGAGGGGGCATGTTATTGATTTATGGTAGGGACGTGTACATTCCCAAGAATAGAAAAAAATGTGAAATATTGTATTACTCAGATATCCTACATATAATCATACTACAACGTGATGTGATTGTGTTGAAGAAGACGGAAACCGACATCATCACAATGAAAATTGCATCCTTTGTTGGTATTCGTGTTGAATCGAACCCACAACTGGTGGAACTACTTATTGGCATAGCCCGCAACGCTTCCACCAGGCCAATGCTGCAGGACGGGTTGCTCTCTTGGGAAATTCATCATATGCAGTATTTGAATCAGCAACATAATATAGAGAAATCTCCCACCACAGGCGTGAAATATGCTGTGTGAGATTTTACCAATTGACAAAATGTCGGGTAATCGCACCATGAAATAAAACAATGTGTCACTCAAGAATCGAAATTAATTTTTCTAGATTAAGAATATGTATAATGCCTATGTGATTACATGCCCGTATTGTCATTAAAGCAATCTAACGCTGATGGGCAATAATGACTTTCAAATAGAGCGTTCAAATCATTAACCAGGGTTTTGCATGTCAGAAAAGGGGGACATTTTTTGTTGAATTATGTCGCGATGTGTACATGTAAATTCCCGGAAATAGACGGAAACACTAAATATTGTCTTACTCAGCGTGGGATTGCCTTAACCAAGGCGGGAAACGACAATCACAATGGAAATCACATTCTCTTGGCATTGGTGTCGAATCGTACGCTCAACTCGTGGAAGCGCCTATTAGCAGAGCCTACAAACACCACCACGCCAACACACCAGGCCGGTTTATGGTATTTGTGTGGTGGAAGAGTTTGTCGGCTATGATTCTAGACACTGCCGTCAGTTGCGGGTTATATTCTCCATCAATACTAAACTACCGCAATACCAGAAATATGTGTATAACATTCTCTCTTGGTAAATTCATCACATACATATTTTATACCAACATATAGCATTTGTCAGTAATACGTAAAAATGGAAATATTGTTATTTATTATATGATTTTGACCATAAGGTTCATCGTCTGGCATGACATATTAAGCCGTACGTGCGTCATTGCACTTAACCCCGCTTGTGTTAACTTAACACTTTAAAGCTCAAGCCGCCCAAAAGGGCATCTACAGTGGTCTTGTGGAATGCCGATTTTCCGGCCGAGAGACAACCGAGCCAGTCATCCCAGTGATAAATTTTCAGACCTCCGCTTCTTTTGGCTTGCATATGGGCACTGGCTCGGTGAAAATTTAGATTTCCGTAACCATTAAGTATTTAACCCTTTCATGACGAAACCGGCCAAAACTGGCCTCTGTAGTGCCTTTGAGTAATGTCCATTTGCATGCCAAGAGGAGACTATTTTTGAAAATTCACCACTGTAATAATAATAATAATAATAATAAGTACATTTATAAAGCGCTGAATCCATGACAATGCGTGCTCTAAGCGCTAGTGCGTAATAGCTATATCTACTGAGAATATGCTCGTTTGAAAAGGGTGGTTTTCAGTTGTGATTTGAAAATATCTAATGATGCTGAGTTTTTTAGACTAAGTGGTAGATTGTTCCACTCGGTGGGAGCTGCATAAGCGAAAGTTTTGTGGCCATATGTAGTAGAATTTACTTTTGGGACGTTTAGCAGCATCTGATTGACAGATCTGAGTGATCGACCAGGCGAATAGGGTTGTACTAGTTCAGTTAAGTATGCAGGGGCAGTACCGGAAACACATTGGTAAGTCAAGCATAAAATTTTGAAAGTGATTCTCTGCTCGATCGGGAGCCAATGCAAATTCTGTAAGACAGGGGTTATGTGATCATACTTTCGGCGGAGTGATATGATTCTAGCAGCGGTATTTTGTACAATCTGTAGCTTATGAATAAGTTGTTTTGGTGCACCAATAAGCAAGCTGTTACAATAATCAAGTCTTGACGATATTAACGCCAGTATAAGCATGATTGTAGCCTCCTTCGTAATATACCGTCTGATGCAACCAATATTACGTAGCTGGTACGAGCACACTTTGCAGAGATGATTAACATGCTTTTCCATGGTCAGTTCATTATCGAGCATTACCCCTAGATCTTTCACCACAGGTGACAGATTTATTTGGCTTGTTCCAACAGTGATGCATGTCAAGTCTGATTTAGCGCGCCTAATCACCGGACCAACTAGCATGGCCTCCGTTTTGTCATCATTTAGCTTCAACATATTCAGTGTCATCCAGGATTTAATGTCCGAACAGCAGTCATTTAGTTGATTTGTTGCCATACTTGCGGCTGATACTGATGGTATAAAACTGTTGATGAGCTGCGTGTCATCGGCGTAGAAATGGCGTTGGATGTTGTGGTTCTCGATTTTCTGTCCAAGTTGCCGTGTGTATAGCGTAAATAATACTGGACCCAAAATCGATCCTTGCGGCACACCACACGTGAGCTTGATCGGTTCGGAGAATGATCCGTTTACGCAGACTGACTGATATCTCTCGGATAGATACGATTCAAACCAGTTCCATACTGGGCCATCTAATCCAAATGTATGACGCAATTGTGATAAAAGTATCTGATGGTCAATAGTGTCGAATGCGGCACTCAAATCTAACAATAGCAGCAGGGAAACATTACCTTTGTCAACAGCACTGCGAATATCATTTACAACCCTTAGAAGGGCTGTTTCGGTGCTATGGTATTGTCGGTATGCGGACTGAAATGGCTCATATAAATCACATTTTCGTAAATGGACTGACAGTCTTTTAAGTACCGCCTTTTCGACAACCGAGCCAGTCACTCAGTGGTAAATTTTCAAAAATAGTCTTCTCTTGGCCTGTAAATGGACATTCAACAAGCAAATAATTTAATTTTTCGAAGGAATTTAGTCATTAAAGGGTTAATAGACAAGACGGCCAAAAACACATCTTAAAAACCATTTTCCAAAATCTGGTGGTAAATTTACAAAAACAGTCTTCTCTTGGCCAGCAGATGGTCATTCAATGAGCAAAAACTTTAATTTTCTTTTAAAATCCTAACAAATTAAAGGGTTAATTGATAACAGTAGCATATTAGAGGCGCTGTTAACACAAGAGGGTTAAGATTAACAGTAAACAATATGCAGATATACCACACATGCAGATATACCACACATGCAGATATACCACACATGCAGATATACCACACATGCAGATATACCACACATGCTGATATACCACACATGCAGATATACCACACATGCAGATATACCACACATGCAGATATACCACACATGCAGATATATCACACATGCAGATATACCACACATGCAGATATATCACACATGCAGATATATCACACATGCAGATATATCACACATGCAGATATACCACACATGCAGATATACCACACATGCAGATATATCACACATGCAGATATACCACACATGCAGATATATCACACATGCAGATATATCACACATGCAGATATACCACACATGCAGATATACCACACATGCAGATATACCACACATGCAGATATATCACACATGCAGATATACCACACATGCAGATATACCACACATGCAGATATATCACACATGCAGATATACCACACATGCAGATATATCACACATGCAGATATACCACACATGCAGATATACCACACATGCAGATATACCACACATGCAGATATATCACACATGCAGATATACCACACATGCAGATATATCACACATGCAGATATACCACACATGCAGATATATCACACATGCAGATATACCACACATGCAGATATATCACACATGCAGATATACCACACATGCAGATATATCACACATGCAGATATACCACACATGCAGATATATCACACATGCTGATATACCACACATGCAGATATATCACACATGCAGATATACCACACATGCAGATATATCACACATGCAGATATACCACACATGCAGATATACCACACATGCAGATATATCACACATGCAGATATACCACACATGCAGATATATCACACATGCAGATATACCACACATGCAGATATATCACACATGCAGATATACCACACATGCAGATATATCACACATGCAGATATACCACACATGCAGATATATCACACATGCAGATATACCACACATGCAGATATATCACACATGCTGATATACCACACATGCAGATATATCACACATGCAGATATACCACACATGCAGATATATCACACATGCAGATATACCACACATGCAGATATATCACACATGCAGATATACCACACATGCAGATATACCACACATGCAGATATACCACACATGCAGATATATCACACGTGCAGATATACCACACATGCAGATATATCACACATGCAGATATATCACACATGCAGCTATATCACACGTGCAGATATATCACACGTGCAGATATATCACACGTGCAGATATACCACACGTGCATATATATCACACGTGCAGATATATCACACGTGCAGATATACCACACGTGCAGATATACCACACGTGCAGATATATCACACGTGCAGATATATCACACGTGCAGATATACCACACGTGCAGATATACCACACGTGCAGATATACCACACGTGCAGATATACCACACGTGCAGATATATCACACGTGCAGATATATCACACGTGCAGATATATCACACGTGCAGATATACCACACGTGCAGATATATCACACATGCAGATATATCACACATGCAGACATGCAGATATATCACACATGCTGATATACCACGCATGCAGATATATCACACATGCAGATATACCACACATGCAGATATATCACACATGCAGACATGCAGATATATCACACATGCTGATATACCACACATGCAGATATATCACACATGCAGATATACCACACATGCAGATATATCACACATGCAGATATATCACACATGCAGATATATCACACATGCAGATATATCACACATGCAGATATATCACACATGCCGATATATCACACATGCAGATATATCACACATGCAGATATACCACACATGCAGATATATCACACATGCAGATATTCGTATTTGAGTTAGCAACACAAAATAAAGAAATCTCCCACCACGGACTGGTTGTCTGAGATTTTACCTATTGACTTGAAATCTCGGCTAGGTACACCATGAAATAAAACAATGTATCACTCAAGAATTGTTATTCTTTTTTCTCTAGTTTCTAGATTAAGAACATTTATAATGCATATATGATTATCTACCGCCATTGTCATTAAAGCAATCTGACGCTGACCATCTAATCAAATGTGCATTTATGGCAGTACATTAGTCAAAGTTGGAATACCAGGCCTGGGATCAAGATGCAATGGATCGTTCCATTTTCAGCTATGCCCCACCCACCTCTAGCTAAGTGTCACCCGCACCTCACTCGTGTTGGGATCGATCGATCTCCGATCGCTCTGACTATCAATTTCGCGAAAGCTATACAAGTAAGCTATTGAATATTTTGGAAGCAACAGCGTCCAGTCAAATTAGTTTCAAAATATTTAACAACATGTTTATGAAATAGTAGCGACATATAATTCGTACAGCCTGTTGGGCTGTTAAGTGTTAAAGACGGACCAAACAGAATATTCTATGACGTCATGATTATGACGTCAGCATACACGTAACTTAGTTGGCTTTGATGATATCACATGACCGATGATGGATAAACATGGAAAGGTCCATTTCATACCAACTCTCAACAACATATGTCTAGATATATAACTAAATCAAATCTGGAGGCAAAATAATAAAGCTAGTTTTCCAGCGAGAATATGAGGAACAATTGACCTTTCTGGTTTTAGCCATGGCCCGCCTATCTCTAGCTAAGCTCCACCCACACCTCGCTCGTGTTAGGATCGATCGACCTCTGAACACCCTGACTATCAATTTCCAAAGAATTTGACAGGTAAGGTGTTGAATATTTTGTAACTAATCTGACGGAGTGCTGTTGTTGCCTAAAAGGCTTCCTGATTGTGCTAAAGGTGGAGCAGATATAATCGCTTGTATCCACCATCGATCCTCCGGTAGTTCTTACACGACACACGCAGGCGTGCACGCCACGCACGCACGCGCGCATGTTCTCCATGCCCCCCCCCCGCGCGCGCGCACACACACAGGCGCATCTTACGGTTTTACAAATAAATATATGATCAGACAGTATATAAGAAGACTTGTTCAGACGGTATTGATGTTCAATGAGGTCTAAATGATGACCATGAAGCTTGGAAGATACCCATTGCAAGAAACAATTTTGTTGAACCGCGTATGGACATAGATCAGCCGGCAAAACTACCATTCAGAAATGCGTGCTTTCTGTCACTCTTAATTTTGAAGGGGATCCTAAATGGTCCGAATTAGATGTATATAAGGAAGGGGTTTAATCTGTCAAATCATCACAGTGTATGGTATGAACAATTTTAACAATGTACACCAAGATGCTGAAAAAGAACCCAAACGACAAACGTTTGCTTAGTCTCAAATATTGTAAAATGTTCAAGCAGTTATCTTCCACGAGGATGAAGAGAACGCATTGGTCACAGATAATGTGCTACTGTTTCAGAGGTATAAAAATCAAATATTTGGTATTACATATATTGTGAATAAGTCAAGCCGACATGGTAGACTGTATAATGGAGCCAAGCTATTAGCCCCCTCAGTGCATACTTGGCAGAAAGCATGGGCATTTTGTACATGTTAAACCGAATAGACCTTTCCAGTTTATCCATCTGTCATATATCGTCATAATTAACTACGTAAATTGTAGGATGACGTCATAATCAATTACACCACGAATGCCTCGATTTAGTCCGTCTTAAATGCTTAATATTCCGACACATTGCACGAATTATATGTCTACTATTTAATAAACATTATGTCGAATTTTTTAAAAACAAATTTGGCATCTCCCAGTCATCACAAATTTGGAAGAGGTAGAATGTGCATTAGCAGGAATGTGTGTAAAAGGAAAATGCTGCAACAATACTTGCAAATTTTTTCCAGATAGGTTCCAGTCAAAATGCTAATGGAGAATAATAACCTTCCCATAGAGATTCATTCAGGTAGGACCTGTAATGGACGGGACTCGGTCGCTGATCGTAGCGCGCTCCCCATACTGGTAGGACATATCCAAATCTTGTGTTATCTCGGGTGAAGAGATCTATTAAGTAGCTTGCGGCTTGCTACTAACATTTATCGACTGTGTAATGGATCGATGGAACAACCTTGCTCCTGGCAGGTCCGGGTACGCAATCGCTTCCCACGGAGTGATCACCACTGTCGAATTCGACACCAAGTATACATATGCCAGTCTACTCTGCGGAGCACCTGGGAGATGGAGAGGGAGAGAGAGAGAGAGAGAGAGGGGGGGGGGGGGGGTTGGTGGTAAATAGTAACTGCCCTCGGAGTCCGAGGAGTCAGAGCTGTAGTCAATTTCCGAGGCTCAATCTGTAGTATCGGTTGGTTGCTCCAACCGCAAGGGGCCATCACCACTAGGTTCGCCGGTGCACAAAGAGATGCATTATTGTGGGCCGCTGATGCCTCAAACCGCAGGGGGGTCTTCACCAGTAGGTTCACTGGCACCATAAAATATTGAGAGAAACCCTTGAAAGAGCAATCAATACAAAGAAGTAACAAAATTACACAGAGAAAACATAACCGGTGGTTAATCCTCTGGCACAGAGGTAGTTTGGGAACATTTATTTGTTTATTTGCATTGGTTTGGTTTTTAGAGTTGTTGTTTTTAATGTTTAATAAGTTTGATTTGATTTTCAGACATAGATTATTTGGGTTTGAAGTTTTTGGATTTAGATATATGCCATTTAGATTTTAGATTGAAAATATATTAAGTTTAGGCCTAAACGGTTTTTATTTATGTTATTGTATATATATATATATATATATATATATATATATATATATATATATATATATATATATATATATATATATATATATATATATATATATATATATATATATATATTCGGATTATAATGCATGCAGAAGGATTCGCAGAAGGATTCGCCTGGAAGTTTTTGTGGAGGTATTGACCCGGACGGTTTAAGGCGGTATGAAAGTAAAAGTATCCCATGGATAAGTATATACCACCCATTAACTTTTCATGGAAGAGACTATGCGTGTTTAGTGATTGGCAGAGATTTCAAGCTAACCCTACTAGTTTAGCATACTATTAACCATACAACAAATGTTGTTGCACCAACAGTGCCGAACTCCTACCTAATGATTAGCGAGTGTTTAGTAACCGTGGGACTTCTCCAACTGATGCAGGTTAGAGTCCAGTCATCAGCCGACTGCAGCAATTTATTAATCTCAGTACAGACTACCCACGGAAGGCCATCCAGGTGAGTTCTGTCTGGAAGCTTCCGTAGAGGGTGTGTGCATGGTGGTTTACTTATCGTCACCCCCGGTCCTCGTAGGGGCATCTGATAAGTTAACCACTGTTACACCATGGCAAAAGTTGGTAGGAATTCCACTGAATGAAACAAATCCGATAGATGGAGACGAAACCATCAGCTCAGTAGCCAGAAAAATGAACAAAAACAAGAAGTGGGTTGAAAAGCAATAAAAGTGTTATGCTGAAACCGTAGGAAAGCTGAGTACGTCCAGAGGCTAAGAAACGGCTGTGGGAAATCACAACTATTCCGCAATACTGAACTTGAATGTCTCCAGATGCCTACTATCAGATTTACATATGCCACCACTCCCTTTACCGTTGGAGCTATCAGTTTACCGGAGGTTAGCAAATGTAGGTTTGATTTTTTAAAACTAATATATGTCTGCCTAGCGAGAAACGTGTATATAATATAATCAACCTTTATTTGGGCAGCCACGAGTGCCAAATGCTCCACTGGAATTGTGGATAGTTTACCCATAAATTGCGCAAAAATTGCGCAAAGAACACACGATCTACTAATACCATTGGGACATTTGACACATTCCTATAAAAACATACAAAACCCGACTGGTCCATGACTGCAATCTGTTGTAATAGAGCACCTAGGCACACTTGACCTAGAAACCGAGCGTCTGCGCTCACCAGTTTACATAGACAATCGCGGGGTTGCTGGTTATATCATTGAGTTACCCCCACATCATTCATGGAGTTGCTTCATGAAGGTGGAAATGTGGAGACACCCAAAATAGAAGTCCACCAATCCAAGCACTAGTTGCACTGAATTATGCTTAGCACAGATGTGGCCTGCAAACATGTCATGTTACATTTGATCAAATTTCACGCCTAAATGCTGAAGCGATGGTGGTAAGCCCTAGATGAAATCGGTGTGTCTTTTGGTGGATTCCATCTCCTGATGTTTTACCTCGGTAACATTGGCCAGATTATGGCAGGAAAAGGTGGACTAACCGAGCAGTGGGAAATGGTATTGGACATAGGATGTGCATATGATAACCAGTTATGCATTCTCATGTGCGTATCGTGCTAACATCTGACTAATGATCACGATTATTTCTTAAATAGTTTATTTATATGATTAAAAATTATATAATCCAATAATCGTGAATAATTTCTACTGAATAAAATATTTCAAATCCTTGCATTTAATTACCTTTTACTGCGATCGATCACGAATGTTGACATCTTATTAAGCGAATGCATGTCAATTTGCAGGCTAAGAGACTGTTTTGAAAAATGTATCACTGGAATGACTGTCTCGAGAATGGAGCCAGGCATTCCAGTCATGGATTTTCAGAAGTAGTCTTATCTTCGCCTGCAAATTGACTTTTCTAAAGTCCATTACAGCTTTCGTCATTGATATCCGTCTGTTGTTATGTCTGGGTAAATTGTACCAAGCTGATTAATAGAGTGATCACGATTATTCTTAAATAATCGATCGTGATCGCGCAATGCTCGCGCAAGCCTACATCTGGCTGCACCTACCACATCAACAAAGCTCGCCTGGGTAGCCTTTACAAAACCCGTCTTGACCAATAACGCGATGCCATGCGCACAACTCAGGAAAAATGCAGCATCGAGTCAAGCCAGATGATTTTACAGCACCTTAACCAGGCTGAGCATCTGGACAGTGGACCCCTTACAACGCTTAATTCGTGCATAGAGCGCAGGGGACTGGAGATCCCGCCTCTACTTTGTGGGGAGAAAAATTCCACATTTCGATGCCACAGAGCATCTTCCGTATTCGACTGTATCTACAGCAAATGGAAGCCTTAGAAACAACCATGCCAGTGTAACTGGTACATACAATTTACAGAGAAGGGATATTTTACCATCCGTCCTCATGGTAAATTGGGGGGGGGGGGAGTGAAAACCCCTCAAAGCCGACAATTGAACAGTGCTTTTATATGGATGCTGAAAACGTCTGGCGGAATGATGCGTGGGCGTGGAATAACAGAAAGTACATTGCCAAAGTGGGATCATGCAATACCGCTCTATATTTCTTGGGCAGTTCATCCGGGTACACACTACTCGCCCCACGGCACCACAAGTATATGGTACAATGGGGCGATGCTGCTGGTTAGCTGCGGATCACAGGTTTGCGGATCTGGTGTTGTGCGTTTCCAGATTGTAGAAAGACTGACCTCTCGAGCCGATGGAATGTTCATGTTCCAGTGGGGCCATGCGACCATCGCCGCAAAAGTTAAACCTCATGATCTCATCATTGCTATTTGTGTCACCAGTGTGACGTTGCATTAGCTCCATCTGGAGCCTAGACATAATTAAATACATGTATTAAATACAACGTAACAGACAAACAATGGTACTCGTTGGCTGCTACAAGAGAGAAGTCAAGTACTTATGGTCAAGTTTATGACTCGTCACCATGGTTCTCGCCAGAAGTACCTCATAGCTCATAATCCGTGAAGCATCCCCGCAAAGGAGGGTCCTAACGCGGCTACTTAGCAAGTTTAATATGAACTAAATTAACCCCCACCACAAACAGTATTTGTTGTTAGAGGAAAGTCCCTCACGCAGGCCTCCGTTACAGGAAATTCCCTACAACGCCTAAGCGGAGGAAGAGAGATGGCAAAAAGGGCCACTCTCTTGTTCAAACTATGCTATTTAAAAGAGTGAACCTAGTGAAATTATAGGTTATTGTGATGCACGCTGTATTACGTGAAGATGCGGTGGATGATTTCTGCAGAATTCAACACTGCCATCTTCTGTAAGTTCCAAGATACTGAATTTGTAGTTGCCACTTTATTTATGTGGTCCTTCTGCTAGATCCTATCCTAACATTTGGTTTTTGGGACTAAATCAAGGTTAAGCCGCAAATGGCTGGGTATTCTAACTATCTTTTAACATATAAACCTGACCGGCGAGATTGCCTGGTGACCATATGATCACCCTCACAGAGCATCCCCCTCAGTTCGACAGCGTGCGGAGATGTCACGAGGTGGCAGCTCCAGAATCATATGGTGATCCTTCATCACCGCATCATTACCACATATAATAGCACAGGGACAAGTCACATTACATAAACATTAAAAAGCACATTTAGGTTGATGGTGGGCCCCGTGAGGGCGTGGTGGTTTTTAAGACCGCACCAAGTCATGTGTATAGTTAGATAGAGCGCTGTGTACTGTCCATCACCAGCGTGTTAGTGGCGGACCATGTGAGATCCGCACCCGGGGAGTAACATTTTACCTGTTTTTAGGTTTATGTGAAATCGCCCAGAGATGCACTGCAGGCCAGTAACTATAAATTTTCGAAGCGCTTCCTACTTTGGCGTGGTTATCTAACTAACTAGTATCCGAAGATACAGGGGAAGTGTGTGCGTTCGTCGACACTTTGTTTCTAACTGCTCTGAAGCCCCAAAAGTTTCAAAGTCAGCTCTAAATAATGTGGCGGAGGGAAGTCCAAACAATTTATAAGTCCGGCAGATCGAGGAGCGTAGACAGAGACAATCACTCTTATATTCGTAAGAATAGGAGGCCTTATGGTATATGGCCAATTTATACCATCTAACCGGAGTGCGGTGTTACATATCCGCTACTCCCGGAAAAGAGACTTACACACAATGTCTCCTACAGAGTGATCGTCCCTACAACTATAAACCTATCCTATTGAGCTAAAATAGTCCACGTTTGCGTAATAAGAACATGAGCAGGGACCAAAAATTGATGCTGTTGGGGAACAAGGTGGTGTGGTTATTTTTGCTGTATTGTGTAGCCTAGCGAATTGCATTTCGAATGTTTTTATATAAAATAAGCAAAAATATATAACTAGAATGGCTACTGCCATATAGCTATCTATCACAGTAAGTAAAAAGGAGAGGTCACACGACCTTGATGGTGCGTCTTAGTCATCGGCACAAAAATAAGAATAATATATACATTTAAAAGTTAAACTATAAATTTGCGGTCTCAAACGACCGCGGGGTACCTGTTAGTCATCAGAACCTGTTACAGAAAAGTAATACATGAATATAATAATACAATAACGGAGTACCTATTAGTCATCGGTACGGAAAACGTTCTGGAATCATAGTGGTTGAAGCGTCATATGTTCAGAATGCGAGATGGCATGATGCGGAAGTTAGCTGCTAGGAAACTCTGCAGGCGAACTGTCTGATGCGGCTCACTCTCAAGAACGGTGAAGAAGAACTGTTGTGGGTGAGGATGGCTAGTAGTTGGTCACGTCTATTCACAAGGTTAGTAATTTAAGCGGTGTTTAGAAAGTTCCGTACTGGTGCAGAAGTTTGAAACTGGCCTGTAGTTATGAAGGGCTATAATTGAAAGTTA